>JBBPLS010000336.1:0-23790 GCA_038089895.1 Boletellus ananas | reverse complement strand
GCAAAGATCGTATAAGAGAAGTGCGAGCTGACTCCGGGACGTAGAGGCGATTGTGGAAGTATAGCAATCCATCGGTATATCACCAATCTGCACAGGAGGCACGCGGTAACAGAGAGCGATCCTGTTCTAGTGCGGCCAAGGCATCGACAACAAGGGGGTCGGTCGGGGTAGACGTTGAAATCTGCTCCACTAGAGTAGTATCCAAAGCCCAAACGAAATGTGCAGTAGATAGGAGGGTAACGTCCTGGTTGTCCTCCGTAACATTCACATCAGGGAGGCAGGAGAGTGCTTCCGCAGGGCCCATGGCGGTGCCCGGGGTGTGTTGGAATGACAGGTCAAAGTCCTGTAGGAATAGCATCCATCTGGCCTGGCGACGGGAGAGTTTATGTGGTTGTTTGAAGTACGCCAAGTTCTTGTGATCAGTGATGATGGTGACACGGTGTGGGGTTCCGGTCAGGTATTGACGCCATTCCTCCAAAGCCTGGATGACAGTGAGGAGTTCTCTGTCGTAGATGTTGTAGTTACGCTCTTCAGGGGCGAAGGTTTTGGAAAAATAGGAACAAGGGTGGAGATCTCCATTGGTATCCTTTTGCATGAGGATTGCTCCAGATGCGACAAGGGAGGCATCGGTCATGACCCAGAAAGGTTCCACAGGATTGGGCATGCGTAAGACAGGTTGTTTAAGAAAGGCATCGCGGAGGGCTACAAACGCCTCTTGGCATAGATTCGACCAAGTCCAAGGAACTCCTTTCTTTGTCAAGTCGTGTAAAGGTCGGCAAATGGCAGAGAAGTTGGGAATGAACTTCCTATAGAAGTTACAGAACCCGATAAATGAACAGACTGCTTTGACAGATTTAGGGGGTTCCCAGTCCTTGATGGCTGATAACTTGGTAGGGTCGAGTCCGATTTGGCCTGGTCGGATGATCATCCCTAAGTATTCCACCTCAGATACATTGAAGAAACACTTGGAAAGTTTCAGAAATGGGTGATTTTCCCTCATCCGTTGGAGTACTCGCAAGGTATGCCGGTGATGTTCCTCTGGATTGTCTGAGTGGATGATAAGATCGTCCATGTAGATGATCAACCATCCTGCTGCTGCCATATCGCAAAAGACGTCATCCATGAGGGCTTGGAATGTGGGGGGAGAGTTGCACATGCTGAAGAACATGACTAGTGGTTCGAATAACCCAAAGGGAGTGATAAAGGCTGCCTTCCAGGTATCCGAGGGTTTGAGGCGAACGTTATTATACCCCCATCGTATATCCATTTTGGTGAAGATGGAGGATCCCCAGAGTTTATCCATGAGCTCAGAGATAAGAGGGAGAGGGTAGGCATTCTTGACAGTATGCTCGTTGAGATATCAATAGTCTTGGCAAGGTCGTAGACCTCCATCCTTCTTTTGTATGAAGAAGAAGGACGAAGCCTGGGGAGATTTAGATGGTTTGATCTTTCCAGACTTTAGATGTTCGTCAACGAATGCCCTACAAGCTTCCAACTCTTTCGGGTTGAGTGGATACGCCTTTGCCACTCGTGGTACAAAGGATGGGGTGAGGTCAATTGCGTGATCATATGGTCGGTGTGGAGGTAGCTCTCCTGCAATGGGTTCCTCAAACACATCCTGGAAGGTCTTATACTCAGGGGGAAGTGGTCGTTCTTCCTTCAGTTGTTGTTGAGCGAGTTCAGTAGAGAGGGTTAACTTCCCTATTCACTAGAGTAGGGCCCGCTGAAAGTTTTCCTCGTTTCGTTCTTCTGGGTTGAGATTAAGATAGTGAATGAGATATCGTTGGGAGATGTGGTCCTCAGCTCGAGGAATAAAGGTTTGATCAGGAAGGGAAAGTGTCTCCATAGACCAGTCAATCTGGGGATTCCGTTCTCATAACCAATTAATCCCGAGGATCACCCCTTCATGTCCGCAGTCAATGACGAAGAATCGTCGATCTTCGGTTAGATCGCCGATCCTTAACGTGAGAGTGATGTAATGATGGATCATTCCATTTCGGTTATCCATTCCGTCTACATTGTGAGCCTGAATAGGAGTTTTTAGGCGCGTCGTTGTCCATCCATGGACTTTCACGAGATGCTTATTGACAAAGCATCCAGTAGCACCGCTGTCTATCAAAGCGGTGGTTGCAATGTTTCGAGTCACTCTGACTTCGTATAGGTAAATGGGGAGTTTGATTGCTCTAGAGTTGGTACCTGATACAAATACGGGAGCGATAACATGGGGAGGAGAAGACATTGCTACTTCCCTCCCTTCTAAAAACCCGATGGTTTGGCGATATGGATCATGCAGACTTGTTCCACGGGGTCAGGGGCGCAGAGTTTCAGGATCTGAAGTAGTTCGTCCCGGAGGAGATCTGTATTCTGAATGAACTCCCCTAAGGCATCTGTAGAGGATTCTACCGCATTGACTTGTTGCTTCGGAGGGAAGCGACGAGGGGGAGTGATCCTGGATCCTCCTCGATGATTGGTGGATCGGCATCCTACCCTGTGGCATACAAAGCATTTGTTGTTCTTCATATGCTCAGCTCATTCCACTAGAGTGAGGCGAATCACATCGATCTCCATGGCGTTGGGATCCCTTGCTGCTCAGCTGGATCCTCCTCCATAGGGGAGAGGCAGGAATCTCTTTGGGTCCCAGATCTTCCTAAGGTGCAACAAGTTCTCATTAAACCTTTGCGCGGCTTCCAGCCAACTTTCCCAAGTTACTGGTTGAGGGTTAAGCGTGGTCATCATTTCGGCCAGCTTGTGGTCTACCCCTCTCCGTAAGACATCGATCAGAATGTCGTGATGGTCTTCAGTAAGACCGCTCTTGCCAACCTTTAATCTAAAGGTGGCAGCATATGCATCGAAGTTTCCTCTCTTTGCATGCGCCAGCATCTTTTCCTCAGTCGGTTCCGGGAAGTCATGTTGTCGTAGTTCATATAGATTGTTGCAAGCTCTCTCCTTTTCCCCAGCAGGGACAAAGGCAGCTTTAAAAGCATCGGCGAAAGTGCTCCAGGTGGTTGTAGGTGTCTTGAGGTACCAAGACTCAGCGAAGACCACTCCTCGTCCTTTACTCATCTTATTGAGGGCAGTGAGGACTTTGGAGGCATCGTCGTTATAGATGTGCTCGTTCATAAGGAAGTAAGCTTCCATAGATAGGAGCCACCTGGTAGCGTCAGACTCATTTCCGGAGAAGTCCGTGGGTAAGCCCGCTCATCTTTCTGCCTTCTTGTATTCCTCCTCAAAAGGTTCAGGAGTTACTGGTCGGGCAGAAGTGGAAGGCATGGGTGGATCTGGAGTAACGGTGATTCTGGGAGGGGTATTCTGGACTGGGGTAGAGATGAAGACGTCCTCATAAGATTCTTCCTGGGTAAGCACTGGAGGTGCAAGGCGTCCGGGGGAAGCTTGTATGGAGTCTGGGATGACGGAGGGTCGTCTACGTCGTTGTCCGAATAATGGATTGGCTGGGGGTCTACCAGATATGCGTCGTCAGGCCAGGGGAGGTGAGGGGGATTGCCAATGTTCTATCACAGAGCGAGAGATTTCTTCCTCCTCTGGTGGGATGTAATCTTCGTCAGAAGATTCAGGTGGTGCTCGAAATGCCGTGGTGGATGGTTCTCACCCTACTGCTAGATAGTAGGGGCGGAGGGACAAGTTGGTTCTTTTGTTACGCGAACGCGCAGAACCTAACTGTCGAGCGCACACTTAACAAGTGGTGTGAGACTATCAGAGGGATGGGGATCTCACTATCCTCGCGAGGATTCGTGGACAGGTAGAAACTATGCGTGTATTGCGCAGAACTAACTGGAGAAACTACAAGTACAGGGCACATATAAATACCTAGGCATAGCTGTACACGCTCTAGGGTAGACGTGAGATACCTAGTGTGAATGGGGAAGGGACACGCAACCACAGACGAATGCGATCGGAGGAGTAAGCGTCCGTGAGATAGGGGAAGTGTAATTGTGGCCAAATACGGAAGGTGTAAGTCGTGTCGCGCCCAAAGAAGAATGTGGGAAAGTACAGTGGCACAACTGCGATCAGCGGTATTGTAGAAACCGAAGGAAACCTATCCGGCTGCGGAGTGGAATAGAAAGCCGGGTATAGGCGAGTCATCGAGCCTGAGGCTGTCCAACTCTGTGATCAGAGAACAATTCGAAGTAAGAGGAAGATCAACCGGAGAAAGGTTAGGAAACTCTGTGCGCTCATCTATGGTTGTAACAGTGATAAGGGAAAGCAGTGGAGTGGGTAGGAAGGAGAAAACATAACACCTGCCACTTTCCACACATACTTCCTTCCATCTGACCAAATTACCCTAGTCCAGTCCTCCACAGTCCAGTGTTGGTGCTTGAGAGCAAAGACTAACCTATGTTTCCTGTGCCTAACAGACAGGAGTGGTTTCTTTTCCTTGACTACAGCCTTTAGAGATACAGACTTTAGCACATTATGAACAGTTTGGGAAGAGACAGGAGAGGAGAGGACAGAATTGATGAGATGGGTTGCCTGGATAGCATTTTCAACCTTGCCAGAGATACAGTGAGCAACAAAAATGTTCCAATGTTACATACATTTGAAATGATTGGTAGATACTGGCAGAACCATTAATGCTAGACCCTTGAACTATAGACAACATAGAGAGCCCTCATCAAGGGCATTCCAAGTATATGTACATGTATTATGTAATTCTTTCTATATGTGGAGATACACACCAATTATTATGAGGTACTCATTGGAACAGTTTTGTTGCTGGTATCTATGGTTATACTTTCAATAGGAAGTGTATCCTTCCTTTGCCTTAATCTCCTCCTAGATCCTCCTAGGCATGCTCTCAATCAGTTCCCTACACTTTTCCACCTCAATCTTCTCCCACTTCCACTCCACTCTCTCCCAGAGTTCCATAATCTCCTTGGGTGGCTTAGGATACTCTGCTAGCATTCTCTTGAGGATACACCACAGATGTTCTATGGGGTTGAGGTCAGGGGATTGAGCAGGCCATCTCATGACCTCATAGCCATGATATTGGAACCAATCCCTGGCCTTCTTGCTGGTGTGCTTGGGGTCATTGTCTTGCTAAAGGATAATGTCTTCTAGAGTTTGGCCATAATACTCTGGGGTATTCTGGAGCTCCTCCTCTAAAATCTGGACATAGAGGTCAGCATCCATCCTACCATGAATCTCACAAGCCAATCCAACACCATCCCAGATCATACACCCTCACATCATCAAAGATCTCCCACCAAACTTTTGAGTTCCTTATACCAGTTTGAAACTAAGGCCCTCTCCTACCTTTTTCCACACCCACTTCTGACCATCTAACCCCAAGCAATTTATTTTGGTCTCATCTGACCATATGACATGCTTCCAATCTTGTATAGTCCAGTGTTGATGACTGAGAGCAAAATCCATATGCTCTTTCCTATAATGCTTAGAGAGAAGAGGGGATTTCTTCTTTACCACAGCCTTCATACCAGCTTTTTTGAGGTGACAATGCATGGTTTGGGAGGAGATGGGCTGGTTCTTGATGTCTTGAAGTGATTTTGTCACTTTGATAGCATTTTCAATCTTACCAGAACTAATAAGGTGAATAGTATGTTGAATGTCAGTGCTAGTTAAGATGGAGGGACAGCCACCAGAGGATTTCTTGAGGTCAGGATGAGCTTTAGAGCAAACCCTGCTGATAGTAGCAATGCCAAGACCAGTAGCAGCAGCAATCTGCCTGGTGGATTGTTGCAAATCAAGAAGGGAGAGGATTTGGTTGGTTTGATCAATAGAGAGGACTTTCATGATGATAGTAGTGGAAAGAGAGGTGGTATTTTGGCTTGTTTGCACACTTTGACACCTCTTGTACATCACATGATTCATATATTATGTAACAGCCCTCTATAACATAATGTTCTCATAATATATTGAATTAGCAACAAAACTGTTCTAATGAGTACCTCATAATAATTGGTGTGTATCTCTGCATATAGAAAGAATTACATAATACATATATATAAGCTTGGAATGCCCTTGATGAGGGCTCTCTATGTTATCTATAGTTCAAGAGTCTAGCATTAATGGTTTTGCCAGTATTCACCAATCATTCCAAATGTATGTAGTATTGGAACAATTTTATTGCTCACTGTAATACTAGAGACAATTCTTCTTCTGTCAGCAGGAGAAAGCTTGGAAGGAGGGCCTAATTTGATGTTTTCCTTGCTTGGATGAATCTCTTTGATAACCCTGGCCACAGTAGACTTCCCTAGACCAGTTTGGGAGGATATCTTCCTAGCAGAAAGGCCAGATTCAGAGAGAAAGAGGATATTGGCTCTAGCAGAGGTAGAAATGGGCTTTATGGTAAAGTAAGATTAACTGGATAGAATCTCTGCCCTTTATAGTGCTCAGGGTTATGTAAGCTACATAATGAGACAGGGTTGAAGCACAGCATCCATCAGAACATTATATTATTTACCAAATGATGACTGATAACATCAGGGTCAAATAAGTGTCCCAATGACATGTTGTTTTGAAATGGTTATATCTCAATCACATGGCAACCAAATCACATGACTAAGGGCTCATCTTCAGGGCAGGGGTCAGGGCTATTTATGACCCTGCAATGGTTAGAGCTGATACATTTTAGTTCTTTTGCAAATATCAAGTCTTTTCAAAATGCCCCAACATTGGGACACTTATTTGAGCCACTGTAGCATGACTTAATATGACTCACCATGACTCAATATGAGTCATGAGGCTGTGCATGATGTAATCAGGTACACTATTCAACAATCATGAGTCATCATGAGTCACACTCAAATCACATGATTGAACATGAGTCACTATGAGTCACTATGACTCAGTATGACTCACCTTTAGTATTGTAACTCTGCTTTATGTAACATACAAGTAGAGCTCAGTTTGGGCATTCGTCCCAAATTTCCCATGATGCTTATCCTATTTTTCCTTGCAATGTTAATCTGAGTTTTGGGATACCAAGTTGATGCTAATGTTTCGGGTTAAGTAATACAATAAACTGTTCTATTCTATTTGTGAGGGTCATGCATTCAGACTCCATTGCACTTGCTGGCATGCAAACATGTGACTTGTCTTCAATGAGCATATTACATGCAATTGCTACAAATGATTGCTCATACCCTTTGTACCCTCACTTTCATGCCCTTTTTGCCCTTGTCTACATCCACAACCATGTCCATACACTCATCGATGTGTCCTCACCAGCATCTGCATCCACACCCACATGCCCTCCTCATCCTTTACCCTTGCTCTTGCCCTTGCCCTCATCTTGCCCTAGTCTTGCCCTAGGCATAACAATAACAACAATACAATAATCACAATAATGTGATCATTGTGTTGTCATCATTGTCACAGATATTGTTGTATAGGAGAGTGGTGAGGAGAAGATAATCCTATTGAGGATTAGTAGGATTAAATAGGATTATTTTTTTCCACCACCCTCCTAATGTCACTCATCCTTTCTATTCAGCCATTGGTGTCACCCCTGTGTGCAAATATAAATGTAAATACTTGTATACAAGCATGGTGCTGGCACACAAGCTTGGGATTTTCTCAGGAACAGATTATTTTAGTGCATCCAGACCAGTGTCCACATTGTGACCTGATGTACCTTTGGCACATGGAGAGAGGTAGAATAGAATTTCCATGATTTTACTGTACAAAAACTGAGTGGTGTACGCTTATGTAATCATGTGTGGATGCCTCAATCTCCAACCACTCAACACTCAAAAGTCAAAAGAAGCAAAAGAAATTAAATTAACAGACTGTATATTTTATTACCTATGTATCTGACTGTGCTCATAAGGATGCATCTGTGCACAGTCACTGTGTAGTTGCATTGCAGTGCAGTCACCCGATTTCCTTATTTGGCAGCTGTGGCTTGCTGTAGGAGGTCCAGCCTAGGCCACAGTGTCCACGTTTGGCTCATCCTCTGCCAGACCACATGGTTTTCGCTCATAAATGACAGCAAATGACATAGCTGGCTTGTAGACAAAACTACTGACACAGCCGACACACCCAACACACCCAATGCAGCCGCAATAGGTGTTGCAAAGATTTGTGCCTCTTAGGTTCCCACGCGTCATGCACTAATTTTTTAGATATAAAGGGCATGTAATGTACAATATTGTAACAAATTCCATAAGGAGTATCCTTGACCTTATTCCACTCTTACCTCACCTGAGGTTATTCCTCCACATTAAACTCTATCTTATCTGCACTCCAGTACCCCCAACAAGGTACTGATACTCCACTACCAAGACTACACTCTGCTAGTACAGTGAGTCTCACACTGTGCATCAATCCCTTCATTGCTGCACCCAAGTAAGAGTGGAATTGGTGCTATTACTGGCCAATCTGCTATACACATTTATTCCCCACTCTCACTAACTCTTACCAATACCATTGTGTTCTCCATCCCATCCAACCCATTAGTTGTCAGTGCTCTTGCTGCCTTGGACCAGGGGCAATCTCTCCTCCTGTAGGCTTCTCAACAGGACTGGCAATTCATTGACAGGCTCCTTTATTTTCACAATCGCCTCTACATCCCAGAGCCTGCTCACATGTCATTGGTACACATGCTCCATGAGTCACCTGCTAGGGGTCATGGGGGTTTCTTTTGGTTACTCCACTTGGTACAACATGATTATTGGTTGCCTGGGCTTTCCACTTTCCTTTGCCAATTTGTTGCTGGGTATTCTATTTGCCAAGCTAACAATATGATCACTCACCCAACCATGCCACCCCTGTCCCCCATCCCATCTGTTGTGACCCACCCTTTCCAGCAACTCTCTGTCAACCTGATCATGGTATTGCCCCTGTTACACAGAGTGTACCTCAAGTGACTAGGACTAGGATCCGACAGGTAGGATGCTCATGAAGAGGTATAACTCAGTCTGTAGAGACGAAGGACTATACGCCTGGACAGGTAGACTAAGGACTATACATTCCAGGGAATGGACTAGGGGACTGAGGGGCCTGAGGAGGGCAACGAAGGACTAAGGGCCTGAGGAGGGCAACGAAGGACTAAGGGCCTGAGGAGGGCAACGAAGGACTAAGGGCCTGAGGAGGTAGACAAGGGACTGAGGGGACTCAAGAGTATGCATAGATTGCACAGATTGAGAATGTAGTACAAGGTGATAAACAAAGGTTTATATACTAGAAGGCAAAGTGCACAGACCAAGCAGTGTGAAGAAAGGCCATGTAAGTGTAGAACAATATGGAATGCGATGGAAATCAAGAGAAGGGTAAGCAATGATGACAGTCATTGCTGCAGAATGACTAAATGAAGAAGAAGAGAAGAGAACTAAAGTAGTATAACACTCATATGGGAACCGCTCATGATGATAACAAAGTGAACATACTCAAAGAAGAACATGCTGAAGATAGGGAAATAATAAGGACAAAGTAGAGAGAGAAAGAGGATACTGCAAAAGAGAAGGGAAATTGTAATATTACCCCCTTTGTACACTCAAGCTCCTGGCTTGAAAACCTCAATGTCCATCAATCCTCGAAGATGGGCCAATGTGGAGCATAGTGGCTTGTTCCACAGTGTAATGTTCAAGTGGACAATTGTTGATGAGGTGACCAACCTCATGGCAGTGAGCACAAGTTCTTCCAGGACAGAAGCAGGGTCTGTGGCCCCAGCACAGGCAGTATGAGCAGCAGGTAGTAAGGCAACAGTGAGCGGGATGACCAAGGGCAAGGATATGACAGGAAGGGTAACAGTATTCAGGGCAATTGTCTTGATAGTGACCCAATAGGTTACAGTGGCAGCAGCAAGTGGAAGGGGTGGCTGGGGAGCATACCAAAGGGGATTCAATGGTTTGGGTCACTGAAGAGAGGACTTGTTGTCCACTGGGAAGAAGGATGACTTGGAGATTGGCTTGATTGCAGGTGAGGATGGATTGGTCTAGGTGATAGTCATCAGATGGTTGTGGCGGGGATGGAAGAGAGGATGGGATGGTATTGGAGAGGTGAGTGAGAAGAGGGGGAGGAGAAGATGGAGAGGGAATGACCAATGGGGGAGGAGATCATGGTATAGCAGCAAGAAGAGAATGATATTGATCATGAGTGTCCATGGGCATAGAGAGAAAGACATTTCAAAAGATGGGGTAAACTGAACTAGGGTCAAGTTGTTCAACAAAAACATGAAAACCATGAAGATGAAGAAGAGTAAGGACTTGTTCAGGAATACAATTAATCAAAAGGTGAAGGGGAAGGCCAAAGTAGGTACATCAGAAGGGGTAGATCAAAAGTGGAACCTTTGGGCAGAAGAAACATCAAAAAAGAGGTGTACTAGTTCCTGAGACACCTTGTCCTGTTGGAATAAAGGATTATTTTTGTTGGTGTGGATGAGGGTGGGAGTTGTGAGGATGCCTGTTACAAACATAGAGCAATGAGCAAATTCCTCCTTATTTCTCCCTTTTGATTATGCACTTAATTTCTCTTCACAGTTTTACCATATTCCAGGATCAGATAGCCCCTGGCTAGATAATCACTCTTACCTGGCTTTCTATTCATCTCTACAGCCAGATGAGTCATCTTTCAGTCTCCATGTTACCGCTGATTGCAGCCATGCCACTTAGTTTTCCCACATTCCTCCTTCAGCGCAACATAACTTACACCTTCCTATTTTGGCTATGGTTACACCTCCCCTATCACTGGACGCTTACTCCTCCATGCCACATTCGTTCATGGTTACACATCTCCCCCATATTCATACTAGACATCTTACATTGCCTAAATTGTGTACAACTCTGTCTAGGTATTTATATGCACCCTGTATTCATATGTTCTCCAGTTAGTTCTGCACAATCTACACGTAGTTTCTTCCTGTCCACAAGTCCTTGCAAGGATAGTGAGATTCTCTGCTTTTGACAAGTCTCGCACCACTAGTTGAGTGTGTGCTCAACAGTTAGATTCTGCACATATACATAACAATGCCTACATAAAGTGTGGAAATAGAGGAAGCTGGAAGAAAGGTAGGTTGTACAGGTCACAAGCATAAAGGCAAGGAAATGGAGATGGTGGGGTGCAAGGGAGAGGAGGTAGGCAATTGGGAAGAAGACATAGTAAATGTATTGAAGAAGGAGAATGGAGGCTAAGAGGAAGATGGACAAATGGAGGAATGTGAGGGACATCAATCTATCATAGGGCATGGGTCTTTTTATAGTTGGAAAGGATGTTACAAGCATGACAGAGGTTACTTTTGGGTTCCCACATATTTTCTGATGCTGAGTAACCCTTCTATGCAGTTAGATACTGATAGCAGCCAGGGGAGCCCTTGTGTGCAAGAATACTGTCAACCTTGTATTCTTCTTCACCATCAATGATGTCAGTCGGTGGAGTGGGAAAGGAGGGTCCATGTGCTTCAGTGGAGTGATATGGAGATAGAAGTGTGGCGTGGAATACATTGTGAATTTTCCATGAAGGTGGGAGACAGAGGCAGTAGGTGAGTGGAGATAGGACCTGTGAGATTTCAAAAGGTCCAAGGTGTTTGGGAGCTAATTTCATAGAGGGGTATGGAATGTGGAGGTTAGTTGCTTCCAGCCAGACCTTATCTCTGACTTTCCAAGGGGAAAACTTCTGGGTGACATGTTGAGTCATTAGTCATTGGACTGATTCATAGGCTGCTAAGGCTTCCTTTCTAGATTCTTCTAGGTAGGAAAGTCGATTTGTGAGGGCAGGGATGAAGGTGGTTCCTAGAGGGGGGTAGGCGTAAGGTTCATATCCGAGCATGAGGAAGAAAGGTGATGCCTTGGTGGATGAGTGTGGGAAAGAGTTGTGTTGGAATTCTGTAGTGGTGATGAAAGTGGACCAGGTGTGCAGTTGGTTGGTGCAGAATATTTGGAGATATGTTTTGATCTCCTGATTTACTTGTTCCATTTGACCATCAGTCTGTGGATGATAGGCTGTAAAGAGGTGAATGTCATAGTGGAGGAGGCAGGCAAGTTCTCAGGCAAATGCTGTGGCAAACTGGGGACCCCAATCAGAGATGATGGAGTCATGGAGGCCAAATTGTTTGAAGACGTTATTAAAAAAGAGTTGGGCTACTCCAGCTGTGTCAATGGTTTTTAGGCAAGGTATGAGAATTACCCCCTTCATAAGGCTGTGGTCAACCACGACCAACAAGAAATCAAACCCAGAGGACAAGGAGAGGTCAGTGAGAAGGTCCATGGAGAGCTGGCAGAAGGGGAGAGTTGTGAAAGAGAGGATCAGGATGAGAGGGGGTGTGGTGGGATGAGTGTTTGCCTTGGATTGTTGACAGAGAGCGCAGCCAGCAATAAAGTTTTTGACAAAGGTGGCAAGACCTGGCCACCAGAAGTTGCGTTCAAGGAGAGCCTTGGTGCGAAAGAAACCCATGTGACCTGTGGTGGGAGAGGCATGAAGGGCATGCAAGAGAGCAGAGCAAGAGGCTGGGGGTATGTACATATAGTGGTGGTAGTAAAGGTGGCCATTGTCAAAGGTCCAATCAGATAGGGAAGAGCGAGGGAAGAGAGGGGATCCAGTCTGAAGACTCTGTAGGGCATAAAGGACAAGAGGATTGGAGAAGGAGGAAGAGTGAATGGAGTGGGCAAGGGAGAGATCAAGGGCTTGGATAATGTGGGGATCTGAGAGGATGGGAGTGGAGGTGTTGTCAAGGGTCATGTAAATAGAGTCCTTGTGAGAGAGAGCATCAGCGGGGGCCATCTGAGATCCTGGGATAACCTGCCAAATGAGATTGAAGTCCTGGAGGAAGAGAGACCAGTGGGCTTGACAGCAAGAGAGCTTTTGAGGGTCTTTGAGGTAGGAAAGGTTCTTATGATCAGTGAGGGTGGTGACTGGATGGGAAGTGCCAAGAAGATATTGTCACCATTCTTGGAGAGCGAGGATGACTGCGAGAAGTTCCTGGTCATAGATGTCATAGTTCCGTTCAGCAGGGGAGAATGTCTTGGAGAAATAGGTGCAAGGGTGGAAGTCGCCATTAGCATTGGTCTGGAGGAGGACTGTGCCAGCAGCAAGGAGTG
This sequence comes from Boletellus ananas, assembly GCA_038089895.1. Taxonomy (NCBI): domain Eukaryota; kingdom Fungi; phylum Basidiomycota; class Agaricomycetes; order Boletales; family Boletaceae; genus Boletellus; species Boletellus ananas. The sequence goes on along the minus strand of JBBPLS010000336.1, from coordinate 10,780 downwards.
AGGTGTCAGTCATGATAGAAAACAGTTTGGAGACATCAGGGAAGGCAAGGACAAGCAAGGAGAAGAACTGTTGTTTCAAGGTGTCAAAGGCATGTTGTTGGAGGGAAGTCCAGTGTCATGGTTCATCCTTGTGGGTGAGGAGAGTGAGGGGGGCAACAAGGTCAGAGAATTCTGGGATAGATTTGCAATAGAAGTTGGCAAATCCAAGAAAAGAGCAAATGCCTTTAACAGAGGTAGGGGGTTCCCAAGTGTTGATTGCTTTGAGTTTAGTTGGATCCATCTCAATATGTCCTTGACTGATGATAAGACCTAGATATTCCATTTGAGGGATGTCAAAGAAGCATTTGGAAATCTTAAGTGATAGGCCATGTTCACATAGGCAGAGAAGAACATATTTGTGTTACGAAAATGCGACCAGAGCTGGGATTGAACCAGCGACCTCCTAGTTGTATACCAGGTGCTCTAACCACTGAGCTATATGGCCGAGGTACCAGTGTCAGTGCTCGGGGGGTTAGACCAGCACTATGGAGGGATGCTCCAATGGGATGCTTTGCCATCGGGTCTTACACTTTGCCCTAGGTCTTACTGCAACACACAGATTGCATATTCCCAACAATTTGGTGTGAGTGTGGTGAAGTTCTAGATCATCCTTAGTGTGGATACCGATGTCGTCCATGTAGATTTTCAACCATCATTTCAAGATCATGTCAGCGAAGATGTGGTTCATGAAGGCTTGGAAAGTCAGGGGGGCATTGTTGAAACCAAAGAACATGACTGTTGGTTTGAAGAGGCCAAGAGGAGTGATGAAGGCAGCTTTCTATTGGTCCTCCTCTCAAAGGCGGATGTTGTTGTATCCCCATTGAACATCAAACTTGGTAAAGAGTGTAGAGTCCTTCATGTCATCAATAAGTTCAGAGATGAGGGGGAGAGGATAAGCATTGCAGATAGTGTGTGAGTTGAGATACCTGTAGTCTTGGCAGGGTCAAAGGGTACCATCCTTCTTTGGTATGAAAAAGAATGGAGATGCCTGAGGGGATTTCAATGGGACAATATAACCAGTTTTGAGGTTCTCTTCAATGAAAGTCCAACAAGCTTCATGTTCAGTAGGATTTAGGGGATAGACTTTGGTGATCTTCAGGACAAAGGATGGTTTCAATTCAATGGTGTGGTCAAAGGGACAATGAGGGGGTAGGATATTGAACATCTTTTTGGAGAAGACATCAGTGAACTCTTTGCACCAAGAGAGGACTTCTCATTCTTGGAGTTTCTCCTTTTGAGCTAATTCTGTAGAGAGGGTGATCTTGCCTAGATGTTCCAGGTATTGGTCAGTGTTGTCCTTTTTCCAGGACAGACTCTCACAAAGAGGTACCACAGTGTCCTAGAGAGTGAGGATGTTGGCTGACCAGTTGATAAGAGGGTTCCATTTCTTGAGCCAGGTTATGCCCAAGATGATATGAGGGGATCCAAGAGATGTTACAAGGAAGGTTACAGTGTCTGAGACTTCAGGGAAAATGATGTTAGCAGTGATCACTGTTACAAACTTAGAGCAACAAACAGATTCCTCTCTATTTCTCCCTTTTGACTATGCACTCAATTTCTCTTTGTAGTTTTATCACATTCCTGGATCGGATAGCCCCTGGCTAGATGATCACTCATAGTTGGCTTTCTATTCATCTCTGCAGTCGGCTGAGTTGCTCTTCAGTTCCAAGTTACCACTGATCGCAGTCACGCCACTTAACTTTCTCATATTCTCCCTTTGGCATGGCATAACTTACACCTTCCTATTTTGGTTACAGTTACACTTCCCCTATCCCTGGACATTTACTCCTCCGTGCCACATTCATCCGCGGTTACACATCTCCCCCATATTCATACTAGATATCTCACGATTGCCCTGAACTGTGTACAGTTCTGTCTAGGTATTTATACATGCCCTGTATTTGTACTCTCTCCAGTTAGTTCTGTGCAATCTACATGTAGTTTCTTCCTGTCCACAAGTCCTTACAAGGATAGTGAGAGTCCCAGCTTTCAATAGTCTCGCACCACTAGCTGAGTGTGTGCTCAACAGTTAGATTCCATGTGTATGTGTAACAATCATGTACTTAATAGTTCCTTGATGATTGGGTGTTCCATCAACATTGTAAATGATGAGGGGTTGAGAGAGTTGTCTGATGGCTGAGTGAAGGTGGGAGACAAGGGATGTATCAATGAAATTGCTGGTGGCACCACAGTCAATGAGAGCAGTGGTGTTGACACTTTGAGATCTCGCTTGTAGGTGAACTGGGAGACACATGGTTCATTCATTTGAAAGCTGTTATGTTTGGTGTGGGTAGCATCAAACGTAGATTCAAAACTTGTTGGTGTCTTCAGCGGTACAGGAAAGCCACTAGGACAGAGGTCACTAGGTGGGTTCTAGGGTGCAAGGGCTGGCCAAGAAACAAGGCTTACTTGGTGGATCTGAGAGTTCCAAGGTGATAAGGCTAGATTGAGTAAGACTAGCTTAGGGAATACAGGCCTAAGTACTCAGGCTTATATACTGAGAGAAAGCGTGCACAGACCAAGCTGTGTAGGTAATGTATTGGTAATCATGAGTAAGAAGTTATGAGTCAATGGGAAAATGGATGACAAAGTAAGAGTAATCATGATGAGTCAATGAGAAAATGGAAGATAATGAAATGGAAGAGAAGTTTCATGTATAAGACACAATGAATCAATGGGAAACAGCATCCATGTGGTGCATGATGTGATTGGGTGAAGGTGTAAAGGAAAAAGTAGGTCATGTGAAGATAAAGAAAAGAGAATCATAACACCAGACAAGCCATCCCAAGTTGTTGATGAATAGGCTGTTTTATATGACAGTAATGACAAAGATGTGCTGACAATGAATGCTGATGATGGATCTGTTGATGATGAACTGGGTAGTGATGAAGAGGAGAGCAATGAAGACCAGACCAATGATGATCATGACAGTGACAATGGCAGTGGTGACTCAAATGGTGGTGATGATGACAGCAACAGTGACCACAATACCTTCAGATTCTAACTCTGCACTTGTACCGACCTCATCATAAATAAATATGCATTGTTCACTTGAGCAGGGCATTTGGTCAGTGGTGCCAATGAGAGCTTGAGGGAGTATGAGTGCTAAGAATCCCAGAATGGGACCAGGTGCTAGTAAAAGGCAATTATAAACCAATTCTTTTCAGCATAGATTTCAAAACCGAACAAAGCAGTAAGGGAAAATGGCAACAAAATGAAACTTTATAGGCCTCTTACATAGAGATTACATTAATCTTTAAAAAGTAGTTGTACTTTCCTGTGAGAATGCTGTGGATTTCACAGCTGTAGCAAGTATTGAGGGGGAGATGAGAACATACAAAATAATTATAAAACTTTTGGAGGGAAGTTACATTCCCTTACAATCGCCCAACATCTTTAGAACAATATATCAATTTCAAATCATTTTGCAGAGTAACTTGGATGAATGTTTTAATCCACCCAAAGTTCTACAGATGAATGCCCATGTAGCAAGATTCACTGATAATCTCACATGTAGTTACATTGGTGTCCAACAGGGGTGGAATGATAGATAAAATTTCAATTCATTCGGCATTCAAACAGTGGCTTAGCACGCTATCTTGGTTTCAGTGATGTAGCTCATCGCATCACACAATGGCACCTTTTGTTCTTCCCTTACCGCCTCCCCTCCTGGGCGACGATTTGAATAAACGCACAGAATCCGACTTGCGTCTGGGATGCCTTAAAGTCCTCCCCCGCTTCGAACACGTTCCCGTCGCGCCCTCCAAAGCCAACTTGCACGGCTCCTAAGACCAACGCCTCTACGATCTCTTTCCGTCGTTTCCTCACGGGTGCCTCCAGCTCACGCTGGTCCGCTGGCTTCGTCGTTGCGTATGAAGTCTAAGACGAGCCCGTCTTGGTCGCGGCGCCGAACGCGCCGAGCGACCTCTGTGACGGCCTCTGCGCGCGACCGACCACCCGGCGCCCGTATGCGGGATCTCCTCGCGGCCGGGTCCCGCTGCCAGGCGTCCGTGATCATGGCTAATCCTAGTATTGACTCGGTACGTCGCCGAGGTCACGGTGTTCGTACCGCGCCGTTTGCCCTTGGACCCGGTTTTGTAGGCGAACATCCGTTGCTTGTTCTGTGTGCTGTCAGCTCGGTGGGGATACAGCTCCTTTTTCAGACTGCTTCGCCATCGGCCTAGCGAGCCTCTTGGTGTTCCAGCCCACCCGGGTTTGTTGACGGGCACGGACCCGCGAGCACGGTGGGAACGGGATATTAAGCTGGGGGCAGAGGGAGCGGAGAGATTGGAGAGGGTGGCGGCAAGGCTGTGCGGATCCCATCCGTCAACGCACGGAAACGCGGTGGATTGGACGATAGGTACAATACGTCTACAGGTATGCGACTTGCTACAAAGTATGATACACCCACTATCAAAAAGAGTTAATACTACACACTGACTAGACCTTTTCTTCTTTTCCTTCTTTTTCACAAGGTACCAAGACCGGATATGAAACGGAAAAAACGTGGGCGCGCGCGTAGGATTCAAAACGGCTGTTCCGCCAACACTTCGGAAATCTTGACCACCAACTCGTCCGGGTTCTTCAGTTCTGCCGCGAAATATGCTTTGGCTTTGCTGACGCCACGGGCTTGCACAACCTGCACTACGGCGTCGTACGCATCCGGGCAACTCGCCCTCTCGACCGTGCAGACAAAATTCCTCTTCTTGTTATAGATGAGCAGCGTTCCGAACGCCGCGGGGAGATTGATGGCCGCGGGCAGGTCAGTACGCGGCACCTGGATCTTGATCACCATATGCTTGTTCTCCGCCTCGTTCCTGGTGAGCCCGGGTTTGAACGGGCTGGGGGCGGACGGCGCAGCAAGACCGAGCGACTGGCGCACGAGGTCCGCTGTGGAGAACGTTTGGGACACCCCTCCGCCCACACCGGCATCGTAGCTCGGCTTGAGGGTGACGGTCGTCTGCGCGCAAAACGGGTTACAGTCTGGTTTGTGCGTCTTCCAGTGAGCGCCTGTCCGCCCCCCCCAGGAAAAGAGAGACGGATGAGCACATGAAAACGACACCCGGACGCCCCACGATGGGAGAAATGGGCGAGGATCACGCACGTTGGCACTCGGTCGAGCAGTACCGCACGACGCGGCACCTCGAACACAGCCTCATGCCCTTGCCCTTGAGCTTGCACTTCTCGCAGCGCTTCTCTTCCCAGGGCGCGACCTCGCCCTTGCGTTTCCGCTCCCACCGCTGGACAGCGGCGGTCACCTCGGGACCAAACATCACGCACATCTTCCGGGGCGAGTCGCCGTTCCCGTCCGGGACGTCCAGGTCCGCGCCGTGCGCCATGAGGACATCGACGAGGGCGACGTCGCCCCCCTGGAACGGGAAGAAGATGGGCACCTCCCCGTACCGGTTCTGCGCGTTCACGTTGGCACCCTTTTCGAGCAGCCGTCTCGCTGTCGGGGCGTCCCCACCCGGCGGGGTGCATGCGTGGTGGAGCGCGGTGTGGCCGGAGACGTCGGCCACGTCGGGCGACGCGCCCGCGTCGATGAGGTAGCTGATGGTGTCGAGGTGGCGCATGGGCGCACCGTCAGACGCGATCGGCTGGAGTTGCCGTGCGCCGAGAACGGTGAGGGCGACGAACCCGAACTGGAATGGCGTTTGGGTGCCGTTCAGATCTGGGGCTGTACCTGATTCGATGACCTGGACAGAGGCAGGAGGGGAGGGGGAACGAGGCGGAGATGTGAGCTCAGCATGTCAAGGGGACACCCATGATCCCCAATTGCAAGGAGACAGAGCCGAGACGGACCTCTCTGACCGCGTGGTAGTCGCCACACATGCATGCGAGTGCAAACTGGGAGAGCTTGTTGGGATTGAATGCTTCAAACTCTAGAGTGGGTCAACGGATGCATCGTCGCCCGGAAAGAGGACAAGAGCGGAAGTGAGGAGGAGAGACAGGGGTCCCGTGGTGCTGATGGTGATGTTCGAATGGAGAATCGACGCGGGCATGGAAAAAGCGAGAAAGACGGGAGAAAATCGGACGCTTACGCTTCTGAAACATGTTGCGCAGTCTCTCGCTACCCATGCTGACAGAGATGAATCCAGGCTTGTCGAGAATGGCCTTCATCTGCGGCGTGACGAACAAGCCTCCGCCGTGTGTGGTGTCTGTCGGGACATGTCAGAAACAGACTTGTGGTTCCGTGCAGACACAGACCGCGGCTCATGTTTGTGTTTTTACGTGGGGCAGATGAAACAGGATCTCGACGAGCAGTGACGAACAACTGCTCATAACGATTATGTAAACACAAGCCGTGACCGAATAGGGCACAAACTTGAACGCGTCCACATCCGTCGCGTTCGTCGGGTAAAGTCAGCGGGGAGGGCTTTCTCATCGCACCAGGTAGCACCGCTTGTCACACGACGCGACGCGTCCCAAGGCAGCCAAACGGTATAATGGCCTGTCCGACACCATCGCGGTTAAAATCAGCTATAGCGTGTATAGTATGTGGGCACCCGGCGTCGTGGGTTTGCGCCACGCCCTGAAATAATGGCTGCACGAGCGACGGCAAAGGGGTTACAAAGCACGTTCGTATGACAGATCTGCACGCCAAACGACTCGTGTCCCCTTGCCTGACGCTGGGAGTGTTCAAGCAGCCGTGTACGCCAGGGCAGGACATGGCACCCACCACCTGTGATCGCCAGTTGACTGGATGGGAGTAGGACTTGGCCCCGGCTTGTCTTGATCTGATAAAGCATGTTGACGAACGAGAAACAGAATGGCAACACCTGTACATGTCACCGTGTCTCGAATTCCACCATGTGCACAGGCACTGCGAGGTACACAGCAGTGGAGATGAGGCGACCGCTTTCGTGACCCCCCATGTCATGGAGACTGTTTCCTGTGGTCACATCAGCACTCCGGGACACCGGAACGATCCCCGTCGTTCTCACTTATCAGAGACCAATCGCAACGTGCCAGCGCCACGTACGCTCGGTTGCTTTGATGAGGGGCCCACACCGGCACACGGACAACGCTAGCCGGACTCGGCGCCCAATAGTAGAGTCTATTAGTAAATTGCGAACGCGGTGTACCGCCACGACGAACCTCGCCGTCCGCCAATGCAAGTTCGCGCAGTGCAGCAGGCGACTATCCGTCTTCTGTTCTAGCCCAGCATTTGTGCCAGATGGCGCCACGCCTTGTCACTCCTAAAGAAAGCCTGACGTGCCCGTGAAAGCCGTAGTAGTGCTGGCGGTGCAAGGCTACATCGCGGACCCGAAGAACTGCCGCACTCCGCTTGGGTCGCAAGAAATAAAGTCGGCCTGCCTGGCATCATGTCAGCTGTCAAACCAGGGAAACGAGCTGGGCCACTGTGGGAAGTCCCAGCTAGCTGTGGCGTTGTCAAGGAACGAGGCTCAGCTGGTTGACGACGACAAAAAGCGTACCAGGTCTCTTGGGACTTTGTCCAAGAGGGGCAACGTGCGTCTCCCAATGCCGGCCGTGGGTCGAATGGCAACTTCAAGCGTGTCGTGTCCTTGGGTGTTCGTGCGTCCGGGCTCGCGGACCCGGTCGGGGATCCGGCCCGCGGGCCCTCGAGCCACGCATGCCGGCAGAAAACTCGTCCCGACAGTCTCTCCTTTTGGTGTGCGGAGACACAGTCAACGAGCCACCTGCGAGACAAGCACCGTGAAACAAGTCTACTTCCGAGTATCGGGTCCCTGTTCGTGTGGCCTGCTGCGGGCGAGCATGCCGCACCATGATGGCGTCAGTAAAAAGGCAGACGGACCGTCGTGTCTCCCGCCGGCTGCGCCGATGGCCTTGGCGTTGATCCAAAGGGAGTGGTTTCCCGGCGGCGAGCCTGCAAAGGTGAGTGGCTGTAGTAGCATCAGGGCACGACGACTCGGAGCCCACTGCACTGAGTGCATCAGAACCAGTTCGCGTGAGGCAAGGCTCGGCGCCGCGGGCGCGCACAGAGAGCGGACATTTGATTGTTCAGCTCACTATAGCCCCGAATCATCATGACAAACCATCACCAAAAGAGGTGCACTATCTCAGCGTCAATCTTACGCGCAGCCCTTGTTCCGTGTCCCGTTAACGGCGCGAACGGGTAGACACGCATGGGGAGCGTAAGGAACCTTGGGCGACCCTGCCCTATGTTGACATATGGAGATCACTCGGAAAATCATGAAACAGACAACAGCCAACCCTATACACGGACAGTGTCCTCTAGATCAGAATCATGATGCTACATGATCGAGATCTCAGGATACATGGATGCTCTGATGGCACACATGTTGTCATCGTTTCCTTGGCCTCTCATCAAGCCTTTGATAGACGCGTTTGCAGGTAAGTAGGGCAAATCTAGCCAGCTCCTTCGAGCATAATGCAATTATCAGATTCTGACGTCTGACGACAGCTCATGTTAAATGGCCGGTTGGCCGAACAGGTGTTTGGTGATCGTAACGTGGCAACTTTGGCTAGCGAGGGCGGGGCGCTCAGAATGTAGGCTCTGCGCTTGATTATCAACTCTGCTCGCTGCTCAGCCGGTTCAGAGATACGCACGCCGTGAACCTCTTCGCTAGCACACGGGAAAACGGCTAATGGCCCTCCTTGGTTTCCCTGGCCCCAGCGTATGCTGTGGGAAAAAACCGCTCGATTATCCACCCCTGCTGACTCGGCCCCGGTTGTCCTGGATGCTCGCTCCAGTCACTTGCGACGGCTCCATGCGGTCAGATAGATCCAGTTAACGCAAACAGTGCCTGGGCACAGGTCATCGAAATAAGGTTTGTCTCATGTCACGTTTCTTTTATCCATATTGACGAGATCTCCGTCCCCATCCCTTTCATCAAGAACAGGTGGGCGACTGCTCTGCTTCCCGCATTCTTGTCTTTCTCGCCCCTTCCATCAGAAGATCCCCGATCTGACATTTCCCTCGTCAGGGATTGGATCCATTACCTGATCGTTCATGCCGGACCGCGCCACACTCCACGATGCTTCAGCACATATAAAAGTGCGGCACAGGTCAAGCAGCGCCCGATCTCCCAGCTCACTCAAGCAATCAACGGCAGCATGCCCTCGACCATCGTTCCCACCGGCCCTCCGACCCATCCTGCACTCCGTATGTGACCCCCGCTTCTCGCGAGCGGACCTCCCGCTCATCTCCCAGGCCTGCGCTAGACGTTCGCGACGCAAAAGACGCTCACGTCGTTCTGGAAGCCGTCAGGCTCAACATGCTCCCGCTGGTCAGACGTCGGCTGACCGTCAACGAACGCGAACAGGTGGTTTCAGGAAACGTGTTCGTCTGGGAGGAAGCAGAGACCGAGGGTGGTTTGTTGCGTTGGACCGACGGGAGAAGATGGTTTGCGCTCTTCTCGTGCCTTTCTCTCGATCGACGCCTTATCCCAGTTGGTCATCAGGTCTCAAAGTCGTATGCGTGGAGACTATCTATTCTACGAAGAAAAGATGGAGGCAACCCAAGAAGAGAAGGAAGCCAAGGCAGCCCTCAGGTACCCCGTTTCTGTGTGGGATCACCAAGGGTGATACTTAGTAGAGGAACACAGAGCCCGACGAGCGACGGATCCACTTGCAGTCGCGCCGCCCACCAATCGGCGAAGGGATCGTCCAAACCGCCCAAACGGGCTGACGAAGCAAACATACTCGGCGCTCGTATACCTTCCTGGATCAATTCATCCACGTAAATGGCACGTAGTGGCTTACTTTTCGGTCAGCTTTCGATGAGCCTCTCATGATTTTGCTTCTCATGTGTTCTCTTTTCCTCTGGCTAGGGGGACGACTATCTGCGACTCCCAGTCATCGAAAGCTATGACTATCTCCGTACCTTGCGGGCCCCGGATGGCATCTTCGTGTCCAGCAAAGCAACTGGTGTGCGGAACGATCGCTATTCCATGTCAGAATCGTCACGGGAAGGTTATAGCCCTCTTGGCGACGCTGCCCCCTCGCGCCGTCCAATGTCCCACGACGGCTCGTCTCGGCCGATGTCTTCTGTCTCACCTGCGCCATCCAGTCCTCACTTGCCTCCAGCGCATCAGCACGTTTATGCGTCCAGCACACAGTCTACCACGTCACGGCCTCATCGCGATGACACGCCTCTGCCGAGTATATCTGCCCTCACTCGCCTGCACGCACATCCAAACGTCCCCCCTTTGACCGCGACCCCACATGCACCCCACCCACCCCACCCCGTCCGCCTGAGTTATCCTTCCCCGAGCAACTATAGACCGCTGTCTGCCGAAGACCGGCGAGCGCTGAGCAGCTTTCGCGTGGTGCTGTGACGATGCGAGCATAGTTCCATGGACCAAGTTTAATATATCCATTCCTACCGGATCATCTTCCCTCGACCGCTGACAAAGGAATTTTGTTTTCTTGCATGTTTTGTTCCCACCCTGTGTGTGGTCGCTTTCGATAGGTCGTGTATTAATCATACCGTATACCTCTTTTTTTTTTTCCCCGGCCACGAGTCGCGTGGACGCACACTGGCAGACGTTCTCGGTTCTCGCGAACTGACGTGTCACGCTGTGTGGGCCTGTTTGAACGACGCGAAAGAATCATGTTCGACGCTCTTGGCCTTCTTCTTCGCCTAGCGACGTCTCTCGAAAGTCTGATTTGGCAGACCCATCGCGCAACGTCCGTCATATTGCGTTTCAAACTTTTCCCGACGGGTGCTCGGGGCGACCAAAAGGGGGGGGGGGGGGGGGAGGGGGAGCGCCGCCCCGTTCCCCCCACCCCCCCC
>JBBPLS010000335.1:0-23875 GCA_038089895.1 Boletellus ananas | reverse complement strand
TCGTTTGACAGAGAACACGGCCTCTCGGGGTCTCGAGGACGTTTGGTTCTGCGTCCGCCGGGCTGCCTGCAGTGCCGCGGACCAGAGCCAGCGAGTGGAGCGTCTGTCTGATGGATTCTGTACTTGTCTTGTAGTCTTTTGTGGATAGAATTGTGCTTGTTTATGGATGCCTTGCCTGGATTCGTGCTCTCTCTGTCGGCCGCCTCGATGGCGCATCGCTGTGCAAGGCAGCACAAGCAAGAGGAAATCCCGCTACGACCCAGGACCGATGAAGTCGTTCGCGGGGTGACTGGACTGATCGGTGCGTCTCGGACCATGCCCCTTGGTGGACGCGTCGCGCATTAAACGGACAGGAAACACCCCGTTGGTGAGAATCAACTCGTTGAGCGACGCGCTCGGGGTAGAGATTCTCGGAAAGGCCGAGGTCGGCACACGCGCTCGGCACCCAAAACTCGGAGGAACTGAGTCTTCTTTCTCTTGCCAGTTCCTCAACCCAGGTGGGAGCGTCAAGGACCGGGTCGCGTTGCAAAGTGAGCGTTTGCGGCTGTGTGTGCGCCAGGGACCCTCGGGCTGATGCATCGTCGGGATCGACAGCGATCGAGGACGCCGAACGACAGGGTTTGCTGCACCCGCACACGGGCTCCCGGATCTTTGAAGGCACCGTAGGATCGACGGGGATTTCAATAGCGACGATCTCAAGAGCTAGGTGATCGTTGGCGCTTGCGTTCTCTCGTCCGTTGCTGAGGCGGGCGAACCCGTTCACAGGGGCTATGACGTGAGTGAGTCGTTCGCACTCTCCAGACCAGCCTTCTTGTGATCTCGTTTGCCTTGCCCCCTTTCCCCGTCCGTAGCCATCGTCATGCCAGACGACGTCGCGAAAGAAAAGGTCAAGGCGTTGCAGTCGCTCGGGGCAGAGGTGCAGCTCGTGCGACCAGCGAGCATCGTCGACAGGAAACAAGTGTGTACCTTTCGTCCCGCCGTCTCCACTGACCCATTCCATCCCTTTGAACAGTACGTCGTATGCGATGCGCCGCCTTTTTTTTTTTTTTTTGGCACCACGTTCCTCACTGCGACGTGTTTTTTTCTATAGAATATGGCGCGACAAGCCGCCATCCGGTTTGGCCAGCCGAGCACGCCCAATTCTGTGACGGAAAACGACCGTGTCGGCCACGAGACGGTCACGGGATCGCCCTCGGTCGTCGTCTCGACCACGTCGTCGCACGTGCGGCCCAAAGGGACGGAGGACGATCCTCGGGACACGGAACTCCTGACCAAACCCCGCGGGTTCTTTGCTGACCAGTTCGAGGTGTGTCGCTATCCGCGTGGCGCGCGCACCCGGTTGACGGGACAGGGTAGAACAGGAGCAACTTTGACGCCCATTTCGAGGGGACGGGGCCAGAGATATGGCGGCAGACGAACGGGAAACTGGATGCGTTTGTTTCGGGGGCGGGTGAGTCGTCCATCTCCGCGTGCTCTTGGCCTTCGCTGCGAAGAGTTGAAATGGACACGGATCTAGGGACGGGCGGGACGATCGCCGGCACGGGTCGTTATATCAAATCGATGAACAAGGAAGTGAAGATTGTCTTGGCAGACCCCGAGGGAAGCGGTCTCTACAACAAGGTACGAACGTATTCTTTTCGACCGGTGGGGTGCCGCCATGTCATTCACCACGTTTTTGCTACGAATAGGTCAAATTCGGTGTGATGTATGACCGCAAAGAAGCCGAAGGCACGAAGCGGCGTCATCAAGTCGACACCGTCGTCGAAGGAATGTGCGTTTTTCGACTCTTTTTCTTATCTCTTGATCGACGGCTTACAAAAGTTTCACCTGCCCTTGTCTTCCGATGCGGTCTCTCACATCTCTTGTTTCTTTCATCGTGCTAGTGGCATCAATCGGATGACGAACAACATCGGTCTGGCGCTGCCCATCATCGATGACGCGTTTCGGTGCGTGCATTCTTGCGTTTTTGTTTATTCCTTCGTCCGTTGTCTGGTGTACTGATGTGAGACAACACGTCTTTTCTTGACTCGTCCTACCCTACCCTGTCTCATCTCACCTCGTCTCATCCTGTTTTCCGGTCGATCTTGTTTAGAATTACCGACGCCGAGGCCGTCGCGATGTCTCGCCATCTCGTCCAACAAGACGGTTTGTTCCTCGGCTCCAGCAGCGCGTGCAACCTGGTCGCGTGCGTCAAACTAGTACACCAGGCGGGGTGGCGCCACACAGGCCGGACCCTCGTCACTGTCTTGTGAGGTTCCTCTCATCTTCCCTTCCCCCCCCCCCCCTTTTTTTTTTTTTTTTTTCTTGTCTGACGTGCGCGCGCGTTCGCTCACACTGTCGCCCCCGTTGTTTGTAGGTGCGATTCAGGCAGTCGCCATTACTCAAAGGTGAGGATTCAGCGCGCGCCTTCGTTCCGTCTCTGAACGAACGCGCTCGGCTGCCGTCTTTTGTTCGCTCCGCCTGTCGTCCCTTGTGGACCGTGTGCAGTTTTGGTGAGTGGTCGGTCATGGATACCAGGACAGGCGCTTGCTCATGCGCCTTGTTCCCTTTCTCTCTCTCGATCGACTTGTTTCAGGAACGACGAGTACCTCGAACGTGCTGGCGTTCCGGTCGATCGGACAATCGTGGAGAACCTCATCGCGGGGAAAGAAGGATCTACAGGACAACGAGGATAATCACGACGTTGATACGATTCATTTAAGCAAGGCACCCAGGACGGGCGATAGAGAGGAAGAGAAGAAGGAACGAAGAAAAAAGGCGTGTGCGAATGCTCTAGTGTTACAGATGCGTTGTGTGGTGGGGGGGCTAGAATACGTCGACAGCTACACGATCAACGGTTTGATACCCTCTCCGAGGTCGCGCGAAGCGTCGCAGCCTGGGGCGCGACTGCGAATCGGCCTGCCATGTGTCTCCTGTTTCACTCCGGTGTCTGCGACTAGCTCGGTGGTAACCACGGCGTGGGGAATGGCGTCGGGGACGTGAATGATTTCGACTGCTGAGAAGCGTGCCCGTTGTTCGAGGCAGTGGAGGAAGTCCGGGGAGGTGCGCCGGGGTTGGGAGAGACGTACGCTCTCACTTGCTCCTTGGACGGCGACGCGCTGACGGACGTGTGTGCGTGCCTGTGACCCAGCCCCGCCCACAAGCCCCCGGGTTGAACAATCCGTGCACAAAGCGGGTCCGCCCGGGAGAGAGCACTTACGCAGCATGGTCCGCCGGCGCTGCCACAGCAGGCGGCGGGTCCGGTGTGATCTTGAGATAGCCCGCCTGGACCAAAAAGTCCCACACGCGACTCGTCTTGTTGACGTCAATCTTGACGAGGTCGCGCGCTTCGCGTCGGCGGAGCTTGCCACCGCGTCGGGCGTATTCGCGCACGAGCGTCTCCTTGATGACGAGGTACGGCTTCGGGAGGATGCGCAGTTGTGCACAGAGCGCTTGTTCCGCGGGGGTGAGCAAGTGTAACGAAGGGCTGTTGGCCAAGTTCAGAGGGCCCGCTGCAAAGAAGCGCAAGCGCAATCAGTCAGTCCATAGCGCTCGCGGGCGGAACGGCAATTCCGTAATAATAATAATAAAAGGACGGACGTGGTCGACGCGCTGCTCCTGCGGCTGTAGCACTGGAATTCAACTTAGGCGTCGATTCCCGTTCATGGCTCTTTCGACCCTCGGATTCTCCTGGGAACGAAAAAGAAAGAACCACATCAGTTTTCTTCGTGTACAATGACCACAGGAACACGCGACTGACGGCCAGGGCCTCCACGTAGCTGGTTTAATCGTTCGGACCCGTAGTAATCCCGTGATAAATTTGCCTTCAATTGTACCTAGGGAAGAATGATGAGACGATGACGCAACTCGGACCAAGTTCGCACGCGCGCACCCGACGGACGCTGTCCATTTCGAATTTGTCGATGTCAGCTGCAGTGGTCAGCCCCATTCGTCGATAGTGCTGCAGTTCTTGTATGCGTTTCCGCAGCATTGCCTCGTCTAACGGAGGGTCAACATCGCCGGCGCTCTAGGACGACACTGAGGAACCATACACAGGACGTCCGCAGCGAATGCCTCGTAATCCTCAGCCGTCTGAAGCCTAGCAAAGGGTCGGAGGCGTTGCACAATGTCCTTTTCCTCTTTCCCCCGTTTCTTGTCGGCAGCTTGCATCTGGGCAATGAGTCGTGAGAAGTGAGAGCCGTGACGAAACCAGAGGCAACTCACCTTTTTGTATTCGAGGAGACCTCTTTCAAACATGATTGCTTTTGCCTCGTGACGCTTCAGGACGCGCTGGTTGTACATTTCAATCATGGTTAGCTTGAATGCAAGTGAATCTTCCGTTTCGAATGGTGGAGGTTGCATAGGCTCTTCTGCATTTGGGTCGTCCTCTCCGGTGGTCTGTTGGTCCGAGCCGCCTGGCTCCTCTGACTTGACCACCGAGTGTGGTCTCGAAGTGTCGCCGTTGACAGAACTATGACCGTTGGCATAACCATTCAAACCGATCGGCGGCGGTTGACTCGTTGATCTGCCGTCCTCACTCGCCCGACGTTCCTCCAACATCTGCGCCCGGGCTTTGACGTCGACGTCGTTCTCGTCCTCGATGATCTGGTCTCCGCCGTAAGCGAAGCACATGCCGAACTCGAGGTCCTTGATCAGTTCCTCTGCCTCGTTGTCAAGTTCATGTTCGAACTCCAGACGACCTGGGAGAAACGTGGCCACCTCGTGCACGCCAGGTGCGGACGTCGGGGCAACCTTTGGTGGAGGAGGGACAACGTTATTCACGGCTGACATCCGCCGTCGTTTCTGCTGTTGGAATTCTTCGGGGTCGACATCGAAATCGACGTCCACCCGCTACACACCGAGAGGATCAAAGACGGTCCCTGTCG
This sequence comes from Boletellus ananas, assembly GCA_038089895.1. Taxonomy (NCBI): domain Eukaryota; kingdom Fungi; phylum Basidiomycota; class Agaricomycetes; order Boletales; family Boletaceae; genus Boletellus; species Boletellus ananas. The sequence goes on along the minus strand of JBBPLS010000335.1, from coordinate 19,010 downwards.
ATGTTGGTCGCGACGGCGTACCGGCAGAGGCCAATCGGGAGAATCGACATAAACAGAGTTGTAGTGCTCCTCCACTTCTTCCTTTGTCCGAGTGCCGACGTGTTCGGCAATCATTTGCCAATTCCCGAGGCCTGCTTTCGATATGCCTTCGACCAACAGTAGCTCCCTAGAATCAACACGAGCTTGAAGGTGTATAGATATATGGGTGAGACGGTGCCATACTCATCAGCGCCCCAATCCTCTGAGAAGATAGGATATGAATGTAGTTCCTGAGAAGAAAAGAAGGCGTTATCAAGAATAAGCAGTGCACACGCCCACAAAACACCTTGTGCTCACGATGACACGGTACGCGTGGCCACGCCTGTGCTTTCCAAACTCTTTCCCAGAGCAGAAGCACGCGGGACAAATGTCCACTCCATCGCCTGGTTCGCACACGGGGTCGGCGCACTTGATTCGGATCGAATGCGTCAGGTCGCACATGCACGAGTCACACTGGATCTGCAGGCCGGGTTCGTTGACGGCTACGGTGAAGACGAGACGAGACAGACAAGATGTACGCAAAACGACCCAGACCCGGTGGGAGGGCGTGAGAAATGATAAGGTGAATACATGGCTAGGTGTGGGCTCACTCACTTTGTATTTCGTCAGGCTGGTGTTCGCGTTTCCGGTGAGAGACGGTCATAGTCTAGGGACCGGGATCGGCAGACGCACGCGCTGGGCGTGTTGCGAGAACAATAGACGCTGGACGTGGATGGTAGAAGATAGGGCGCGCTACGATGACCAGATTCGACGAAACGAAAAGAAAGGTCAGATCGACAGCACGAAAAGCAGAACGGCTCACAGAATGCCCGACCCACGCCTGTGGCTCTCGATGTGTGTAGCGTGTCTTTCTGATGAACGGATGCTGAACAAGGTGTGAGGTCGACGTCAGGGGGGCGTCTTGTCCTATCAATACTGGCGATTAGCTGCCCAGGCGTGTCGTGGGTGTCTCGCGGTCGTCCGTTGTCTTGTGCTCAGCGCGTCGTCGCGGGCAGAGGGTTGTTTATGCTTATTGACAACGCCTGCCAAATCTGGGGTCGCCAAGACACCGGGGCGCACTTCAAGTTGAACAACTTGAATTAGACACGTCCACGACGCAAAATGTACACAGTACAGGTATTCACAGTCGTACTTGCAGGAACACGTCGGGAATCGTCTCCACTTGTTTCCAGCCCCTCCATTCAAAGCCTGACTTCTTCCACCTGGCGCGGAGATAATCTCACAAAAATGTCGTCTTCGGTGTGCACCACTCCCATGCTGCGTGGATGCACTCGCAGCGGGGACCAACCCGCCGAATCCTCCCCCGCAGGGCGAAAGTCGAAGTTACGGAGCAATATTATCATGTGAACCTTGATTTGATAGAGCGCCAACCATCTCCCTTTGCACTACGAGTGTTGGAACGCGGAAGGGGTCAAGAGGTAAGGGACCGGACTCACGATATGCCTTCCGCCACCCAACGCATAGAATGGGTATCCTTCCGTCACCAAGTGTTTCGGCTTGTACGGACGCTGCGCAAACCGATCGACCACGAATGTCTTGGGGCTTGGATAGACCGTCTCGTCCATGTGGGCAGCATGGACGTTTCCGAATACGAACTCCCCCTTCTGAATCGGTATAACCCCTCCATCAACCTTGAGATCAAAGTCGCAATTGGCTTGTCGTATTCCGATATGCAATGCGGTGAGCCTCAGGGTCTCCATGATTGCAGATGTCAACAGCTGAAACGACGAATTGTCCAACTCTGAGGGGTCAGCTGCGAGAAGCGCCTCCAAGTTACCGAACTTTGCCACAGCAGAGTCGATCTCTGAGCGAACCCGACCAAACGCGCTCGAGTCGCGCAACAAGAACGAAAGCAGAAATAGTGAATTACTGAGGGTGTTGCTATGGACGCCCCATAGGAAGTTGAGCACTAGCTTGGCTCCCTCCAATGACTGGATGTCATTCTCCCTGAAAGCCTTCATGAACCCAGTGGAAAAATGGTCGTCATCATCGGTACCCTCCCCTCGCTGCAGGTACTCCTTGAGGATGTTCAGCAGTCGCCTGCGTGCCATGTATGACGGCCAACGCCACAGCGCGGTCTTGCCAAAACGGTATGGTACGCTTTGGCTGAGGGTCTGAAAGTCTCCGTACGTGCCGACTGGGAAGCCACTTCCGAGAAGGATGGTATTCGTCGCGTTGTAGAGGGGCTTATTTGTGAGTTGTTTGAGTGATATCGGGTCTGCATGATCCCGAGCGAATTCCTTGATGTTAGATAGCAGCTCGAGACCGAAAGTCTGGGTGGTGTGCCCCAGGGAGCGTGGCGACAAGGCCTTGTCCACAAACGGGAAGAGTTGGCGGACCATGACATTATGGAGGTAGGCAAAGTTGGCTCTGACTCCTGCGACGACGTAAAACATCTCTTGATGCATGAGCTCGTTACAGAGTAGCTCAGGAGGAGACGTGAGGACGGAGAAGATCGCGTCTCCCGAAGAGATAACCCTGAAACGCCAGAAACCAAGTAATAACCGATATACAGGACCGTATCGCTGTCTGGTTGACGTATACATCAAAACTATAGGCCGCCGAGTATTTGACACCTACTGGCATCGGGTGAGAAAAGCACAGGGGTTAAGGGCGTAAAGCAGCCCGTTGACGAATCCCCCGAGCGGGCTCAGCACCTGGGGCGAAGATGCGATGGAGAAGTACGAGAGGATATTCGAGGCGAAGTTGGAGAGCATTGACAAAAGGTAGGCGGCGAAACGGGCTAATGAAGACATGCGTGTTGCTAGGAGAAGAGGGCGGCAGTGGTTGGGTATTTATCTGTTAGGAATGTTTCCACCAATACAGGATCCAGCACGCAAAGGTATCTAAGTGCGGGTTCCCCGTTTGGGATTAATCGCTGAAACAGGAGCAGGTTCGTTTACTGACAATGGGATATGTATGGAAAGTTCGGGGGAATCAGCTATAACATTGACGAGCTATTTCTGGTTCACAGCTGAGGCAAAATAGAGAACCCGCACGCGGAGCGGAACATGGAAGAGAAGAGTGCTGTAGACGTTGACGCATTTGAACGTGCAAATGTCGGACATTGAAGGTCACTTCCTGTTCTACGGTTCATCGGTGTCGATGGCGAGTCGAGCTGATCCGAGCTTCGACGGAGGTTGAAATATCAATTGTCTTCACGGTTCATGACGCGGAGCGAGGGTCCCGGAGCGGAAGGGGGAGGGGGGTTTACAGAGGCGGTAGGTCAAGCTGAGTCCCGTCCATGGAGCACGGGCCGTCCGGTCAACATTTCCGCCGTGCGGCGAGGGCTATCAGCGGCGCTGGAAAGCGAAGGGAACAAAAAAGCATGGTAATATCCTTTTCTAGTCTGGGTTCGCACAGCGGATGTCAGAGTCGCATTCGCAGCTCATCTGTGACTTTTTGAAAGTCGGCGCTCTGCCAGAGATGCCCGCATGGTCGATGACTAAGCAATTACATGTACTGTGTTGTGAATGCGCGCGCAGATTGGTCAAGATATACAATAGAACTCGTAAATAGAATGTGGGATCAGAGTAAGCTAATTGGGAGAGTCAAAAAACATTATTAGTATAAGTGCTCCTGATGTGTGTAACACGACCCCCTACTGAGCTATGATGATATCCTTGGATGACGCTGGCGGCCCGTCCAATTGACGACATTAGCACATTGTTGCGCGTAACGGGCATCTTTGTTGAACCACATGCAACTACTTGTTGCTATGTAATCCAAATTTTCCCATATCGCTACGCCCTGCCCAATCCGAGCTAGAATGACCACCAATAGCACATGTGATCAGATTTTATCGGCTTAACGGACTCAGAGCTGAGCTCCTTACACACAAACGTTGAATATGTAAGCTATAATCACCGGGACTCCCACGTTTTGCTTGTTTGGAAGTTCTTCGGGGATACTAACGTTTAATCAGTTCCTCCTCGGAATCTGGTGCGGCCTTGCGGTATGAGCACAGAACTGGACATACGAATAACGCCGATTGAGCGAACACAGCAAAAAATGGAGCCAAGACCGGCGAGTAGAATGCTGGGAGCCTGGGACAAACGGCATGATGGCCCTTCCGCTATGGCCTCTCAGACTGCCAGGTCCGGGCCTCTGTCTCGTTCTTGAGAAAGATATATTTACATATACTAGGGTCGCGAATTTGAAAACTCAGGACGGGATTTCGTACCCAGTACTGCGTGTAAATTCCACCGATCAGAGGTTTCCATGCACACCTGTAAGTATTGACTTTTGCATCACGTACAAACTCATGAGAACATATCTCTATTTTCAAGGTTAAGAGATATAGACATTGTAAAACGTAACTGATAAGTGGAATAGCCGCACTAACTGATGAGATCGTACACTGGGAGTTCCAGGATGGCACAGTCACTTTCTCTGCTCGCCCCTCTCGTTTTGCCTGTCCATTTCTCCACATTAATTCGACCCACTCCCAAATCAGCCTCAGTAGGAGCAAGATCGCTTTTACATCTGGGACAACAGGACCAGGGAGTCATGGTCTACCATATGGCGAGGGCGATATCTTCGTTGACCTCTCCCCCTTCTAGCGTTGTCACATCACTTCTTAATTTCCCCGTACTCCCTACTACAGTGCCTACAACCTCTACCACCAGTGACATGACGGCCCCCCTGCACCACACATCCACACATTCTTTATCGTAGACAACAACTCGGATAACATCCTCACGAATAGCACTATTCCTGAACTCTCCTTCATCAAGCCAAATCTGTACAATGTCAATTCTCCTCTTCACCGTCCCGCTTGGCCGTCTTGTATCGCCGGTGCTGTCACGGGTTACCCCTCCCCTATAACCATTGTACATATCCCCTCCTTTCCTTCCGCACTCTGTCCCCTCATTGCTACTAGTAAGGATGTCCCTGCTCCCCCACTAGAGTACCCCCTGTTACGCCCCTGTCGAGAACCTGACCATGTCCCATTTTCCCCATGGGTAGCGCTCTCATTTCCCCTCCAAGCCCACCCCACCACAGGCTGACAGCACCGGTACGTTCTTGCCTCCAGGCTGTGCCTTTGCACAGAACTCCTGTTTGGCAGCCCATTCCAGCCACGGGGCCGTTCTCAGCAAAGCCAGGCTGTTCCCTGGGCGATACGCTGGTCCAAGCCCAAGTCTGTTGCGGTTTCAAACTTTAGGACCAGAGCCAAGAGAGCGGGGAGTAGTTACTTCCTCCCAGTTCATCCATCGTAAACATGGTCCAGAAAATGGCCAGATCCGGTGTTCGCTCAGCACAGAGGGTATGGACCAGTTCAGACCGACCTGACTACATATTACCTGTGGCTGACTGAACTGGTTCTGGGGCGTGCCATGTTCCGAGCGTTCACGACACCATATTTTGTGCAAGTAGAGATCCTCTGGTGCCTGTGGGCGTGAGGTCCTGAAGCTGAAGGACGAGATCTACACAGTAATTACCACTCGTATCAGCAATAGGGGAGTTCAGAGTAGAAAACGATTCCGTTTTGGGGCCATTTGGGAAGTTGTTTCGGACAGTAAGATCCAAAACGGCTCCAATGGTCACGCAGTGGTCACATATGCCAGATTCAGACTCCGCTCGGTATCGAAAAGTGTACGGCCGCGATTAGCAAGTACAGTAGCCACGTACTATTTTTCACACATGTGCTTCGCATAGTACCGTCCCGGGAGCTGCCCGACATGCATCTTATCAAGTGTGCTTTGTGCGGCGCGAGCGGCAATATCTCGGATCTTCCAAGGGCTTCAATTCCGCTTCAAATAGATAGCGGCGTAGAGTCATTTGAAGGAGTGGTGTGTAAGGGTCAGACTGTCAGCTGCTTGACCGCTACGTAAAAAAGTGTGATATCAATTACCATTCAGCATTCTGGAACACAGTGCGTGTACAAACTCAAATTCGGAATCAAGAAAGTAAGCGGGTGCTTACACGTTCTTTCTCTATATGCGTCCAAACGGCGATCTCGTCAACTTGGATGGGATAGGCAACAGATTGGTGCTTTCGCCCACTGCTTGATCCTTCCGAATCAGACCTCCAAGATCTCAAGTTGCGATTAACAGAGCTGTAGGCATGGTGGCTGCCTTGTGGAATACCGTTGTTATTTGATGTTGGCGCCCATTGACCCTTGGACTTGAGTCAAGAGACCACGGAACAGCATGCTACACCACCCTAAAAGCATGTAAAACCTTCGGCTGATCCATTTAATATGACTTTTCAACTGAATGGCGTCAATAAGGAAACTGACTCAAGTGGTGTCAAAGACACCATAAAGAATAAATAAATGTCTCGCAAGACTCACTGACATTTTTAAGTGCTATAATAGCTGCTCTGATAGCGCTTAGGATGGACTGGGATTACAAACACACTGCATAAAAGGAATGGTATGCTTTTTGGTTAACGCTGGACCAATGGGAGGCCTGTCCTGCGATTGTAAACATCAAAATCTTTGCTGGCCGCTAATTTCATTTAACTCGCCCTGCAGATTAGTATGTAGGATACCAGTTATCACCATGGGACAGCCGTGGAGCAGGTATTAGCCCTGGGATCATGGATGATGAGACTATCAATCTCCGCTTCTTTGCCAGGTGGTGCAGCGGGTGTCCTGAGTCAGATAACGGGATGACATAGCAAGATCAGTTTGGACCGTGGATATCACGGTGTGAGGGCCAGGTCGACCGTGGAATCACGTTACTTGGTCGTCAGACGTGCATGCACCGCCCGATCGAGCCATGATCCCATGATCCAGTTCGCCGGCTTGAGGGTGGGGTGGCTGTCCTTGTGGTGTGACTGGTTACCCTTGCAAGGCCACAATCAAAAGATCCCTGACCGATAGAGGGGGTTGTTGCTGGATCAAACGACGGTCCATCATGTCCATGGACACCACCTGCCGTGGTCCCGGTAAGCGTTCAGAGTGTGGATGATTCTATGCGATGTCGGTGGTTTGAGCTGTCGACTAGCGGACATGACGAAAGATTGGATGCATTTTCGACGCTGCGTCTGAAGGGTTCGGTTGGTGACTGGTATGACGCCACAGTGACACATGGTGTAGCATATTTGCAATGGTACGTATGAGAACCCTGTGACACGCTGTAACTGTGTGGTGAGGACATCGCGGGCCACAATCGCGGGCGTCAAGGTTTCAACTTCGCTTATCGCCAGCGTCACAGTCAGGGTTTCCCAGCGTGGCTGCACGGAATCGTGCCATTGCCAGCCCATTGGTTGACGTCAGTCTCTATGCTACACCAGGTGATACCCCCGCCAGTGGGTAATGTATCACATATCGGGGGCTCAAGTTTTTGCCTGAGCCTCTGGAACACAGGATTTGACTATCCGCCATCTTTATGGCTTTGCCTGATGGTGCTATATGGTAAGTGAAAGTGAGGATAGGTCATGGTTGTGCATTGATCGATCCGCGCCAGTCACTGCATCCGTCAAGCCCGGAACGCTCATTTACCGCATGCCAATTGTGGACTTCTTTGCCTGCAGCAGGCAGCGGTGTGCCAATCCATGCCTTCTCTTAAGGCCTCTTAGCTACACCTCATGGAAAACCCTACAAGTGCCATGTCCTCCCTACAACTTGACCCGGCCACTGAGCAGGGATTCCTAGCCATGGTCGAGGACCTGGAACAACTCCATTTCTTTAACCGTGTCACAAGTGCGTGAATCACCTAGCCCACCCTGTCTGGCTCATGCACACCATTTAGTATCCATGCTGGCCCTCACGGTATACGACATCATCATCAATCTCGAGCAGGAGGTGACTCCACATGATGTAGCCTGAGACGGGGTCAAACGCATCACCACAGATACCCTTGGTCTGGCGTTACCATGAAATGACCAGCCCAGGCTGTGACTTCGGCAGAGTCAAACGGGTCTTCATCTGTCTCCTTTTCATATTCTCGCGGTACTATGGCCTTGTTTACCTGACGTCAGTGACGTTGTGCCCTCTTCTCTCGCAGTTCACTGAGTCTATTGACGGGGTCATGCAGGATCATGTTTGTTGGTGCGCTGGTCTTTATCCTACGACAGCCATGACGTTAATACCGGATAGTCAACAATTCGACAGGGCTTTCATCCATGGTTTGTCACGTCTCGTTCATTTTAGTGTCTGCTAGAGGCTAACAGACTGCACAGACGTAAGTTCTTGTTTCTTTTAGGGAATAATTTGAACGGGCACTACAAAAGCACATTTAGCTGCAAAAGATATTTCTACTACCTTAGCCTGTAAGGCTGGGATATGCCGACCACACCATTGGATGGTTTGATCACCTTCATTTTAGTGCAGGAATAGTGATATATGTGACCATCGTCAATATCATGCTCGCCATGAGGATCAATGCTTTGAATAGGGAGAGCCGTCGTTGTGGGAGATTCCTAGCCTGCCTGGTCATCGGTGAGCTCGCTCGTCATGAACTGTCACAGTCAGTACTCAGCTAATTTTTCAGGAGAATTCTTGGTGAGCAGGCATGCCTCGCGCCTGACATGGCTTGCAACGAATTTCCACGTTGTCAGGTGGATTTTTCAATTTGTGCCACCATGGCCGTGCGCACTGCAAACGAGGTAGAGCTCCCTCCATCTGGGATCGCATGGCCCGGGTGTACGACAAAGTCACATATTACACCTGCTCTTACTCTTGCGAGCTGGTAAGATAATGGATGGCTGCTCTGCCAAGTTCGAGTGCTGATCAGGATGCAAAGGCTAGCAGCACTTTTCGTCTGTAGTGAGTCGACATGACTGGTGTAGCGCATAGTGTATGGCTTACCTGCACAGCCGTTTTCTGTGTTATGACTTTGAAAAGTACCATCTTCAGCAAGCACGATACAAATCTGTTGTTGAAGGACATGGTGAAGCAGCCATCGAGAACGAGCATGCTCTTGCGTGACGGAGTTACCGTTTACTTCTTGTGAGCGGTGCCTTCTACCCTTGGATGGCTCGGGTTGACGCTGATTGGGGTGAACAGAACTTTTGGTATGTGGTTGGCATTCGTGAAAGAAGACACTTTTGTGATCTGGCTTGCCAGCTGTTGTGCTGATTTCTACTGTCGTGATGACAGTCGTGAGCAGCGAGTTGTCGTCTTTGGTCGTTCCGTAAGCCCGTTTACTACATCCCTTGTCTTCCATTTGGCACGTCAGCCTAATAAGTATACATGCAGACCGCTCGTGGCCGTTTACTCCTATTGTGTGAGTATTTTTCTTTCGACTTTTCGTGGCGTGATGTCTCGTTGTGTTCATGTGCTTACCTGCCTAATGCCACCGACAGTCCTCCCGGCTCGTTCTGAACATCCGAGCGGTTGAGGCAGAGCTCTGTCCTGAAGACGTGCCCAAAGATCCAGATTCGCTCCCGCCGTTACTTTTTCTGATGTTGCCTGTGTCGGAGGATCAGCCCGAAGAGCCACCCGTGGCATCGTCATCGCGAGTCTAGCCAGAGAAGACCACCAAATCGGGATCGTGTCCTGCTCAGGATTTGGCTGTCACCGTCGCCATCCTCATTACCGTCGCCATCGCCACGGCACTGGTCCGTCAAGCTTCCGTCATCCCGATGGGACACTCCAAGGCTGTTGTTGTGCCAGCCCGTGTTCCGTCCCGTCAGTGTTGATTCGAATGCACGTACCATGCATCCCGTTCAACTTCTCTCGCATTCATGCGCCCCCTCTCTCCCTTTCTTTTCTTTGGATCGGCTTGCATTTGATCTCGTTCCATCTATTTATCTATCTATTTTATTTATGTTTCTCATGCACAATTATGGCCCCACGCATGTATTCCCTCGCCATTTGTTGTCTCCCTACCTCAGGCTCTGGCCACTCCCTGCTGTCCTTTCCCTCCCCAAACTACCTGATGCACAGACAGAGGCTTGGGCCCAGGTGCAAGTTCCAACCCAAATCGATTCTTTTTGTTCCCCACGCGCAGTCTGCACACGCACGTACAATCACCGATTGCGATCACAATTCACCGTGCGTACGAGAACATATGGGCGTCTCCTTACGAGCTCTTTCCGTCGTTCGTTAGATTCAACCGGTACTATACACATGTTGCGGCAGAGCTGACCTGAGCCGGGCGACGATGGGCGATGCAGCTCCCACTGGCACCCCATCTCCTCCTATTGCGATGGGAAACAAAGGCTATGTAACAATCCCGACGATGTTGATTCGTCTTCTTTTTCTTCCTTTGGGTATTTGTTGAAATGGCCTTTCTATTGGCCATGCTCGTTAGCTAGTAGTTCCTGGTGTTGGCATGTCATACGGTATGCGTCTCATTCCATGAAGCACCCGAAAAAGGGTGAGTGCGCGTTATCTAGTTGCTACACGGGAGGGGCAGTGCGTGTTTACGTATAAAGACAAGGCAGGATCCGACGACAGGGCCAAGGCAAGACATGACACTCGCCGATAGCATCCCGGGGCCACGAGCAGTGGGCGGTCGTGGCATTTCTTCGTCGTTCATATCAGAGATGTACTTTTTACTTTTGCCAACGGGGGACGCGGAGGAGGATTAAGGGAGAGTAGTAGAGGACAACTAAAGCAATGACGTACAGTTGTTTCTTCTGTGGTCCGCCTATCATCTCTTGATCTTCGTGATTGCGAACAACCCGCTTCTTTTCGTCCCACTGTTGCCCGTTGTATAAAAAAAAGAGCGCAACCGAGATTCCCATTGATCCATCAGAAAATTGAAAAGAGAACGCCACCTTTGTCGTAGGCTCGTTGTCCACCTTCTCATCGCTAAACAGCTGTTCGTTTGCAGCCCCTCCTTTTCCACCCCGCTGATGTCCACCCGATCGTTTCAGCTTCCCCTTCATTCCGCTTCTTCCTTCACCCGAGCGCCTTCTACATTCCTACGCACAAACCCGCACCACTGCCTCTGCTTCCCGTCTTGATCTTCTCACTTCTGCGCTTGGACTCGCGTCCATGATCCTCTCCATCTGTGTTTCCCATGTTCACTCGAGCAATCGCTCGCGTGATCCGGCGCTCCTCCACCAACTTTCCGCCGATGCTCATTCAACTCCATCCTCTGTCACCATTAAAATAGAGACAGAGAGACAGAGAGGAAAGAGCATGCGTCAGCAACCCTCGTCGTGCGCCCCCCAGTGCAAAGCCCCCCCCCCAAAGAAAATACAGACCTCGACTGCCTCCTGCCGCGTCTACGCCTCCACCTCGGACTCCCGCTGCATGCCAAGATGCTCTTCCGCCTGCGCTACTGTATTTCCGATACTGAGCGGCGACCTAGAGGCTGTACGGCAGGAATGGACGCATCCACCGCCAATGAGCCAAAATGCTGTGCGAAGAATAATATGAGGCCCTTGCCATGCCAGTAGGGTGGTCCCCTTGCTGAGGGGGACAGGCGTCAGCGTCCGCCGGGGATCAGTTCCGCTGTTTTTTCCCGAATCACCATGGTGTTATACACGGTCGCCCTGCCGCTTGATTTCAGGTAAAGGGCTTAGACATAGCAAAGGGCAAACCCAAAACACGTAAGTCTTCACTGTCGCGATGCGACAACCATGGGCTGAGTAGCGCAAAGGGAAACGGGGAGGATGGGAGTGGCCATCCATTCAACTCTCGTCCTGCGCTGGGAGATCGCTCATCGTCCCCAGTGTGTCTTCCGTGACCGCAAGATACTGAGTGGCCACCGTACAGAGCGGGTCCAGCTGAGGCGCCTTGTGGTACGTGGAATTGGAGGTTGGTATTCTGAATTACCAAGACCAGCTTCAGCAGCTCATGCGCTGTTTGTCAGATCTCTGCTATTTCTGTTGGGACTATCAGATCGATGAGAAAGAATAGAGACCAACCATCAACATATTCTGGGTAGCAGGAAAGAAGCTTGTCGTACGCCTCCTTGGCCATCTCGTGCTTCCCACTATTCTCGTATACCCTCGCAAGATAATACAATATCGACGTCGATATCACATCCCCGTCCCCCGGGCCTGCACTGAGAGTGGCGGCCTTCGTCAACGCCTCTTCTTACACCGCCCGTACTTCGACTACCTTCCACGTGTTTCACTTCCCCGAGATCATTCAGCAGCCAGACATCCCCCTAATCGCTCACCGCGCTGACGCACTTCGGTTCCGCAAATCACGTATTACCCTATGGCATTGACACGGAACAGGATGTGCAAATAGTAACAGTGGAACAAATGCGGTGGGAGAAGTGGGCTGAGAGGGGTGAGTTGGTGGACGCAGTGGACGTTGGTCAGTAAACTTTCCTCCCGCGCGAAACAAACGAGATCTTCTCTTCCTAGAATCCTACAGAATCGGATTACTGGGACAGCTAGCACGGTGGTGCTTTTGCTATGCATTTCCATGGCTCTCTGGGCCCCTGGGTGCATTGCAAGTCCACCGCCATCGGTCGGGGAATCCATTTCGTGCCCGAAACGGTTGCAGACTCAGTACCAAGTTTCTTACTCGAACCTCTGCTCAACTCCCCCTTAATCTTGGCCGAACCACCCCAGACCTGGTAGAGAATATGGCAGAGGTATGGAATGCCGACCGCCTTCAGCAGGACGTTGGTGCCTGGAACCACTAGTGATAATCCGAAGAGTAATATGTCGTGCGTTTGCATATGAAACGACGGTATTGAGGTGCCGTGGACTATCACACGGTGATCCCTACGTTGGCCTCTCCGTCTAGCGTCGCCACATCTCACCACTTAAATTCCCCGTGTTGTGTCACCCGGGGTCCAAGCCGAGCTGTCATACGATGTCAACTTCCCCCTTCCCCACCATCGTAGTCCTCTTGCTTCACCGGCGATATAGTCATCCCTCTCCCGTTGCCCCCCTCGTTCCCATTCCTGGCTCCCTGCTTCCCCGCTGGAGTGTCCCGTATATGTCCCATGTCACACCCTCCTTTCCCCTCACGCACAGCGGTCCCTCCACATGCCATTCCATAGGTATCTCAGTCTGAAGCAAGTAGCCCACCATCTCTCCTCTGAGCCAGGCTTGGGCTGTCTGCCAAGCGATATAACCAGACTATGGTGGTAAAAGGCAGGACCAATGGAACACTAGACGTTAGAGCGGAGAGGGCGGAGAATATCCATTTTACCTCTAGTTCGTTCATCGTGAGTACAGTAAATCCTACGGTTCATCCCTGGATACGTCCCGATTGATCCAGGTCACCACTGTATCTCCCACCTGCTGAACTGAGTCCGGAACAAGCCTTAATTGACGGCTCTGTAACTCGTGCGAGTGGAAGGTCTCCGGTGCCTGTGGGTATAAGGTTTCTGCACCCCGACCGGCGTTGTGTCACATGTGTTCATGACCGAATTCTCTATCAGAATCCGAGCGCAGCCGTGTTGGTGTTAATCCAAATGTACATCTATGAGCCCCAAAACAGGTTAAGGTGGACGTCCAAACGCCTGGCGCTGTGGTCCCGTTGGGCAACGCACTCGGACTTGGCGCGGCCCCAGTGGTTTGCTGAGTTTGAGCACACGGATCTACGTGCTGCGGCGACCATCCATGTACAGTATGAAAGGCCGTGGAGCGGAAATGAACCAGAATTACTTCCATTTCCATCCAACCGGTCAAGCAACAAGTTGGCGCATCATCGACAGACTACAGTACTCGACCCCTCCATCGGACCTCCAAAATTCCAGCCGCTGACAGGGCTTAGGGCTTTGGCAGGTGTGCAGGCACAATCAAAACATCAGACACAGACTTCCATCAATCCTCGGGGTCCTGAAAAAGGGGGTGGTATAATTTCCGAGGCAGCCAGAGTCTACGTATAGATAGAATGAATGGATCGCGTTACGCATGTCACGCCTCCTGGATTTTCTTTGCGGTCAACGGGTGGTACCCTAGTTGACGTGACTGACAAAAGGATTAGCATCGGTGACATGCAAATATACCGTAAGACATAAAATGCAAAGATATAATATTTCCTGATCACGAAACATGGAGATAAGACCCTAGCGGTTCGTCATCGTCGTAGTAAGCCTTGTCGTACAGGCGTCACTGTGAGCGTCTCAGAGCCGTATGATGGAAGGCCACCGCAAATGGCGTAGTAAAACTACATTGTCCACCGCAGATGCGATCGACGGTCACTGTAAGTGACAGGCTGAATTCATGGTCGCATCTCATAGATTACCTGGTCAAAACTGGACGCGCGAGCACGCTCCGAGCCACGACTCAATGCACCGGGGGTGGGTCTCGGCCCCTCGCGTGTGTTGATCTTTTTTTTTCGTGTTTATTGTCCAGTAAGGCCCTGGGTCAAGACTTTGGGGGGGTAGACGCCGGTGCGAGTCGAGCATTCTGGCTGCGGACCAGCAGGAGTGCTTACATACGGAAGAAACAGACCTACCTTGGTATGTTGCGGGACATAGAAGTCAGTGACATGGTTGGAGGGCTGCGGTGGCGGCGTCGTGGTTGCGAGCGTATGATGTGCGTGAGCGGGGTTGCAGAAGGATTGATGAGGACGCAAGACAGGATGAGCGACAAGATGTTTCAGAGATTGACAATAAAAACATCGCGAGGTGTGGAAGGGCCACATCAATCGTAATCGGGCTCGGCGAGGAGACCTGTACCGGGGCAGAGCGGGGGACAGCCAAGCTGGTACTGTTGTTGCCGCAAGTGTGGGGTCAATGCTTGTGAGCTGAGAGGTAACGCAGCCTGGAACACTTGGCCGTTTAGATCAGTCTAAAGCGAGAAAGAGCGCTGCGGGATAAAACGAAAGCCAATATGTGTACGAGGCCAGCGGTAACGCACAGTACCAAGACAAGACACAACACGTCATCCACGTGATCATGATTTGCTTGATTGGACCCCCGCCCCAACTCCGAGCTCACTGGGCTGTCCCCTCGCCTAGTGTCTCACCCATCGGTGTGCTCACGAGCACGGCCTGTCTCGGAAGCTGTCCCTCAAAGGACAGCCTCAACCTTCCATGCTGTATGCGCACTGGCAACGACTTTGGCTAGCAAGTTATCATATCCCCGCTATGATGATATGGTGACGCACCGCCGCCCTAACGTTTGCGATGGCAAACACTGCGAGAAGAATCAGGACCCTGTAACATGTGGTGGCTGCCAGTCTGACCGCGTGGACTCTGTAGCACCGCGCCACGCTCCAGATGCGCGCACCACGGCGTCATGGTCTGCGTACAGCCAATATATATATATATATTGCCTCTCTGATCCCGCTAACTTTTCTTTTCAAATAAGATGAAATAAAGAATTTAGAGTACTCTGCAACTGCGCCAAATCATAACATCGACTCCCGACGGTACAGTCTCTACGCTACCATTGGCTGGTGAGTGATGTATCACATATTGAGGGCCCAAATATTCTTTCACAAAACTGTTTGGGTCTCCAGCCTGCGTGATTCGACTATCCGCCATCTTGTGGCTCGGTCTGATGGTAGTATGGAAAAAAGAAACCATAATTGTGTATTGATCGATCCGCGCCGGTTACTGCATCCGTCCGACCCGGAGATGCAAGTTAATCATTCTACAGCATGGCGAACTTCTTTGCCTGCGGCAGGGAGTGATGTGCGCCCGTACCTTTTAAGACCGTCTAGCTACACCTCAGGGAGAGCTCGAGGGGCCCCATGTCCTCCTCACAACTTGGTTCCTCTACTGAGCAGGAATTCCTAACCATGGATGTGGCCCTGGAACAACTCCGCTTCCTCAATTGTATCACAGGTACGCGACTCACCTAGCCCACGCTGTCGGGCTAATATACAATCTCTAGCATCTATGCTGTCCCTTGTGTCGTATGACATTATCACTACCCTCGACCGGGAGGTAATTCCCCATCTGTCGTAACCTGAGGCGGGTCAGACGCATCACCACAGATTCCCTTGGTCTGGTGTTATCATATAATGACCAGTCCGGGCCGGGTCAAACGATTGCTCATCTGTCTCCTTTTCGTCTTTGCGCGATACTATGGCCTTGTTTACTTGACGTCCGTGATATCATTCTTACATCCTCTTGTGGTCCAGTGAGCTTACTAAAGGGGTCACGCAGAATCATGTTCGTTGGTATGTTGACCTCTATTCTACGACAATGAAATTAACGCTGGATAGTTAACAATTCCACCGGACTTTCGTCTTCGGTCTGTCACAGTCCCCTTACACAGGCTGAAGCTAATGATCCGTATAGACGTGAGTTCTTGCTGTACACATCGAACGGGTGCTACTAAAATACGTTCAGTTGCAAAATGTATTTTTACTACCTCAGCCTGTAAGCCTTTGGTGTTCCAGCTGTATGCTGTCGAATAGTCGGCCTTGTTTTAGTGCAGGGATAGTGGTATACGTGACCATCGTCAATATCATGCTCGCCTTGAGGATGAATGCCTTGAATGGAGCAAGCCGTCGTTGTGGGGTACTCCTGGCTTGCTTGGTCATCGGTGAGCTCTCTCACTGTGGTCTGCGGCAGTCACTTACGTTTTTCAGGAGAGTTTGTGGTGGGTAGGCATGCCTCGTGCCGCACAGCTCACGACCAACCTCCACGTTATGTTAGGTGGATTTTTCGATATGTGTTGTCATGGCCGTGCGGACTGCAAACGAAGTAGAGCTCCCTCCGTCCGGGATCGCGTGGCCTGGGTGCACTATGAAGTCACGTATTACACCTGCTCTGACTCTTGCGAGCTGGTAAGATAACGGATAGCTGCTCTGTCGAGTCCGAGTGTTGATGAGGACACGAAGGCTAGCAGCACTTTTTGTTTGTAGTGAGTTGAAATGACTGGCGAGGAGTATACAACATGTCCTGACCTACCCGCACAGCCGTTTTCTGCATCATGACTCTGAAAAAGATCGTCTTCAATACGCACGATAAAAATTTTCTGATGCAAGACATGCTGAAGCGGCCATCCATAACAAGGGTGATCTTGCGCGATGGCGTTACCGTTTATTTCTTGTGAGTGATGCACTCTGCTCTTGGGTGCTTCGAATTGACGCCAGTTGGGGTGAACAGAACTTTCGGTACGCAGACGGTTGTTCGCGGAAGAAAGCACGCTTTGTGATCCTTGCTTGTCAGCTATCGTGTTGACCTCCACCATCGTGATGACAGTCGTGAGTAACGGCCTATCGGCCTTGGTTATTCCGTAAGTTCTCTTTACTACACCCCTTGTCTTCCATTTGCCCTGTCAGCCTAATAAGTATACATGTAGGCTGCTCGTGGCCATTTACTCCTATTGTGTGAGTTTTCCCCTCGGATCTTTCGTAACATGTGCTTTGTTGCATTCGCAGGCTCACCTGCCCAATACCCGCCCAGTCCTCTCGGCTCGTTCTGAACATCAGAGCGATCGAAGGGGAGCTCCGTTCTGCAGACGTGCCAGAAGATCCAGATTCGCTCCCGCCGCTACTTTTCCTGACGCTGCTCGGGTCGGATGGCCAACCAGAGGAGGAGCCACCCGCAGCATCGTCGTCGCGAGTCTAGCCAGAAAGGATCACCAAATCAAGATGGTTCCCTGCTCGGCACCATGGGACTGTCCTGTCAAGCTTGAGAGGTCCGTCCAACGTCCCGACGGGACCTGCTCAGGTTCTTGCTGCCCGTGTCTCGTCCCGTCAGCGTTCGTGCGCCCCGCCCCGTCCCCTCTCTTCTTTTCATCGACTCGCGCTTGATCTCGTTTATACTATCCATCTATCTGATTTATTTATTTACCCTCTTTTTTCCGTCTACGACGCCATGCATTTTTTTCCGCGACGACTGTTTATTCCCCCTGCTCCTTCCCCTCCTTTCCTGATCCGCTTGATGCGCGCCTGGGTCAGCACCTTTTTGTTCCCTCATCACACACATGCACACGCGATCACCGTCCATCGTCCACCTCACGCCACATATGTAATATACATTTATGGATGTCTCTTTGACGAGGCTTTTTTCGAGACACCGCGGTGGACAAGAAACGGCTGAGCCGAGCCGAATCACTGTCAATGACATTGCCAATGGATGATGACCCATCGGCCCCCCGCAAGGCCCCCCCCGCAACAGTGAAGAGAAAGAAAGGTTATGCGACAATTTTTTTGAGTTCCTGGCCGACTCGTCTATTCGTCTTCTTTTTTTTTTTTTCTGCCTTGATCTTTTGGCCAAGCATGCCTCGTCAGGCATACGCAGACGGTACGTCCCACTGGCACCGTCACGTCCCAGCGAGCGTTAGACGGATTACATTATTCGACGGGTACAGTGTCAAATATATTAAGCAACTATGGTGCATGTATGCAACGAGGGACCATGGCCACAAGGCCGAGGCGAAACAAGACACATTATCGACATCGAGCGACACAATCGAGGGTAACAGCACGGCTTGTATAAGCAGATCACACACTCTTGGCGTCTCCTGTCATGACATCCCCTCGTCGTCCGTGTCAGAAATGTACTCTTTACTTTTGCTAATGGGGAGCGAGGATGAGCAGGGGGCAGTGGAACAGCCAAAGCGAGGACGTACAATTGCTTCTTCCGTGGTCCGCCAGTCGTCTCTTGGTCTTCGTCATCGCGAACAACCCGCTTCTTTGGTCCACGCTGTTGGGTATCATTAAAGAAAGAAAGAAAGAAGTCAGGGGAATCGAATCCACCAGGGAAAAACGATACGCCACCTTTTTCGCAGGCTTGCTGTCCATTTCCTCGTCGCTAAACAACTGTTCGTTGGCGGCTCCCTCTTCGCCGGCCTGCTGATCGCCAGCTGATCGTTTCAGCTTGCCTCCTTTCCGCTTCTTCTTTGACTCGGACAGCGTCCCCGCCCCTGCACCGATGCCCTCGTCCCCGCTCTCGGGCTCCGTCTTGATCTTCTTGCTTCCCCGCTTCGACTTGCGCTCCCGCTCTTCGTCGCTCTCCATCTGTACTTCCCGCGTCCACTCCAGCGCTTGTTCCCGTGCAATCCGGCGTTCCTCTGCCAACTTTTCCGCCTGTATCCGATGCTCTTCCAGCTTTGCCCTCTGTCGCCGCCAAGAGAGAAAACAGAGCGTATGGGTCAGTCGCCCTTCGTCGTGCCCCCCCCCCCCCCCCCCCCCCCCCCAACACAAAACCCCGACAACACCCCCGCCCCCCCCCCCCCCCCCCCTTTGCC
>JBBPLS010000334.1:0-23982 GCA_038089895.1 Boletellus ananas | reverse complement strand
TACGGTCTCGCGGAAGTCCCGTCGTAAGTTGGAACGTCAGACCATTATCCCGTGGAGTAACGTTCGCACAGAAATATAATTCTCCGGCTCTTTCGACCTTCTAGATGGAGTATGACCTTCACCCCCCTTTATACCTTCGCCTTCCTAACCCGACTTGCTAATCCAGTACTTACCACCATGGTCGCATGTGTTTGATCATGACGCTGATGTGCTTCGTAAACACTTACAATGGACTTATCGTGTAAGGATTCAGGTGTTTATCATCCTGTCTCGCCAACCTTATTGTTTGCCTCATGCAGCGCATGCATTTTCCTTGGACTCACAGAGGCTGGATTGTAGGGAGAAAATGTTGCAGTCGTTAGCCACATGGTGACTTATAGCGGCACCCTGTCGTGTTTCGCTCCGACATGACTCGGCATTTCCTGGAAGTTGACACTACTTATCACTATGAAACAGTGACCTGGACCCTGGGGGACACGTTATCTCTAGGAAATGGTTTCCTGCAAGTCAAAGGGTAAGTCACGCTTGCCTCCGAATCGAAATCAGGAATACTATACCGGCTGTGGGCAGAAACATTCGCTTTACGCAAGGCTTTTGGAATATGCATTCCCTCACATGAATGCACAGAATCTAAGTGTGACGCCGTCAACTCAAACGAGCCGTCTGACAGTCGACCTCAAGGCCCGGACTCAGACGCCGGTGACTCCGAGACGGCGGCGTTCGGCCGGCGTCACGCGTCACGCTTTGCTAGAATTTCCGATGTTCAGTCTGAGGGCCCCCAAGCCTTTTCCCCTTGCAGCCTGACCTGCAGTTCAAGCACCCAACTTCCATTGTGCTAGGGATTCGAAACAATCGTCTCTGTAATATTCCAAACGTGATATCCATCTTTTCGCATTTGAGGTACGATGGCATCTTAGTCCCCGAAGAAGCACGGCCCGAAACACCCCCACGGGTATGCCAAGCCATCTTGTATCTCTCGGTCAGAGCTCACCGGAAAGAATATCAAAGGATCCGCCTCGGCGCCCATCATGATCCTCCTTGAGCCTAGTATAGCACCTGCCAAGGAAATTATATCGCCCGCATTGCATGTACGTCCCAACTCACGAAATGCCCACTACCTCGGACGATGGGCCCAGAACTCTGCGTGTACTCCTCCATATTCAACAGATAGCACACCTAGGCTCGCACTTGATTCGGAACTTTCCTGTAAGCGCTCAATCAGCATTTTCCTGGTTTCCACGCTCAAGAAGGTGCCTACTCCGTCGTTACAGCGGCATGGTAGCCCCCTAAACGGTCCAGAAAAGGCGGCGGTTGGGGTAGCGGTGCCCCCTGACGAGAGCTTTCGCCGGCTCGAAACCGCTTTCTATCCCGCCCCTCTAACCACCTCTACGCATACCGTATCCCTGAGCCCGATCCTCGGAAAGGGGTGACCGACGGGTGCACAAGTAGATGCTCGCCCGCCTGGCAGGCCGGTCGGGTGAGGATGATAGCCCTGGATGCCTCCCCCTCGCACACAGACTATGCCCTGAGGCCTTTGGTCCCAGGGCGGCAAACTTTGACCCGGACCATCATCTACTAGTGCTGTGTGGCCCATCAGGCAGTTACGATGTCGACGCCAAATTCCTGGACTGATTGCGTGTCCTTGCTCCGCAGCTTGGTCTCCCCTCTCCCCTTCTGACACTCGCTGCGCAAAATCATGATCAGGAGCCCCTCAAAGCCCCGTCCGCACATCTAATTTATTTGAAGGCGCCCCTCAACAATTCCCTCACCATTTCTGTTTCCAAGTTCATGCGCACAAGAATGCTTTCCTCGACTTCGTCCGCTCTCGCGGGTCTGCTATGTGTCCTACAGATTGCTTCTGCCGTTCCCGATCCGTCACGAACAGGGGCTGCCAGTCGGGGTGAGCCCATCCCCCCCGTCAGAAGACAACCGGCCCCACGCACCGTCGAGGACTGGGGAGTGTGGGCCAAGAGTGAGCGCGAGGCACTGAGAGTCAAATATGGGGGCTCCCCCGCAAATTCGAAGCGGAGTCAGGGCACGAACCTGTAAGACGTTACCCTCCGTCCGGTGCCGCACCCCTGACGGTCTCTACGTACCCTTGTCCCAGGCTGATCAACCAGAACGCCGACGCGAGGCGAGAATTAGACAGTGGCACAGAGGCGATGTCGTCCTTCCGCCCTTGAGCTTGAGAACAGGCGCTTCTATGCTCAACTAACACAGAAAATCAGTGTTTTGGCCGGTTTGGGTCTAAGTTTGTCTGGGGGTTTGGGCCCAAGTTTAGGTAGACTATGCCGCGCGCGGCACGAAACTCGTCGCTTGAAACTCGGAAGAGCCCGACGGCGGGAAAGTTTGGGTGCTCGGCGCGTCGATATCAACATCCCACGTCGCCTCCTTTCCCCCATGCGCATGTCCCCTTCGAGCTTTGTCGTCCTACATCAGTACACGCATTCCAAGCGGCACCCAACTGTAGCGCACACGAACGACACGACATGTAGAGTGGATTCACCGATTCTCCAGTTGGTAGGGTAGGCAGCAGTGTCGGAAGGCGCAACTTGATGCGTGGAGAAGGCTTTGGTACGACAATCGTTGTCCAGAGCTGCAAGTTGTCAGCGGAATTGGTTCCCGAAAGTGGTTCACGTCGAGCTACCATTGCGCGGTCGGGCAGCGGTGCTAGTACAGGCCGCTTGACTGCAGAGGCTGCAAACCTTGTTCAGCCGGGATCGTGCTGCCAATTTCCTTTGTGCCTACCGTCGAGACCTAAGCAAGAAATTCATCTGAAGGCAGGCTAGAAGCTCCGGTCGAATTCCCGCTGTTATGATGCAGGTTCGTACGAGAGAGCGCATTCGTGACAGTCGTGACGTTGACATCTTTGGGTAGGTGGTGCAAAAATTCACATTGATATTGCTCTGCACACATACCATGCAATCGACACATTGCAGGTGCGCTCAAGATCATGGTTGAACACAAGCGGATCAGAAACGGGGGTAAGGGAAGAGTGCGACGTAGTTTACTTGAATCGACAATCTGCTCGTAAGCATTTCTCAGCGAAGTAGTATCAGCACACTCGGTTTCCGGAAGGAGACGTGCACTTGTGCCCCTTACACACCGGGAATCTCAATATTTTAGGGCACTTAAAATATTGAGATTCCCAGTGTGTTACGGCTTGCCTTGCTACGATTGGGAAGCCGGATCGTCCACCGCGCAGTATCCAGGCTGCAGGACCGTCCCTTGTGACCGACGTGATACGATTACCCATCGATTGTGTTTGCATCTGCGTGTGCTGAGGGGGGGATGGTAGTGGTAGTACACGATCGATAAGCCAAGCCATAGCCTTCTCAAAGTCGTATCCAGGTGGATAAAATCCATCATGGAGGTCGTTAGGAGAGTAACTCGAGAGGGCTGAGTCTGACCATTGGTCAAAATCTGTAACTGTGATTGGATGCAACGAATGGGATACCGTCTTCACCGCGAAGGGATCAAAGACAGGCATCGGGTTGGCGTGAGGAAGAGGAATGGGGCGCCCGCAATGTCGTCGCAATTTCTGTGCATGAGGTCGAGGACGTGCTGTTCGAGCTGCAAAGGAGCCAATTGAGATAGTGGAAATGGGGACAGAGAGGGGGCGCTAACCATATCGTCATCTACGTCGCACTCGGACTTGAGAATGTCTTTGAGAACGTCCTCTTGTTCGTCTGCGAGTAGGGATGCCACTTTGTTCACCAGGGCGGTGCTGACGCAGGTCGAATCGTCGCTGTCCTCGGCGTCGTAGCCTTCAAGTGGCGATCGGTGCTGCCGAATTATAGCGGACAGCTGCGCGCGGGTGCGGGGAAACCGCTGAACTTGGCCTGCGAAGCCGAGGCCGAGCTCAGCTGCGTTGTCGCTGGAGCCAGACGGGGAGAGCGGGGAGGACATAGGCAGCAGCCCTTCGCGCGCGAAAATATCATGTAGGTCCCCCATTCTATTCGCGCATGACTCCCCGCCTCCTTGTTGCGCTCAGCGAGCGCATCTTGCACTGCTTTGATCCTCTCAGGCCGGGAGCTAGTCTTGCATTATCTCACGCGCGTTGCAATATATGAGACTAAGGGGATTCGGGCGAGTGCCACAGGACGCGATGACCATATTCCATGCAATATAGAGGTATAGTAACCATCGCGAGTATTGCAACCGTGACGGATAGCTAGGATCTACTAATGCAAATTTAAATACCCGTGACGCCTAGATACGTACTGATGTAATGTCTCTTATCTTGAACGTTCGCGACAACGGGATGGAGCCCTAGATAGTTGATAAGGTCGTCGCACCGGGCTGCTGGGATGATTTTAGGACGATTCAACCCAAGTGGATCACTTACCAGTGGCGGTTATGATCTGATCCCGTGTGTTCGGGAGTTCCGCAGGAATGGGACCCTGTGGTCCGTGCAGGACCCCGTGGCCTGCGCTGGCAGAGACATTGTACAACCGCATTGGCTGCAGTTGCTCACTGGAGTAGTTGTGAGCATGTATACAAACAGAGACGCTGAGTCCTACAAGCGGTTAAAGCTCGCGTGTATGCGAGCTATGTTATCTTGCATTTGGTGCATGTTGTCTTGGATTTGATTGAGTTGATTTACGAGGTTGTCGTGGATTTGTTGGATGTGGTTCTGCAGGACCGCGATTTGCGCATTGGCGGGGAGGTTTGCGAATAGCGGCAGTTCCTCGCCAACCGCCTGTAAGCCCTCGCCGAGTGCCTGTAAGCCCTCGTCGAGGTGCTGCATGTTCGGCTGGGCCATTGACGGGGTGGTGGGGGATTCCTGTCTATGCTATCTCAGAATCTGCTATGTTAGTGTGGGCCGTGCGACAACGCACGAGGCAAGCCTGAGCAAGGACAAAGAGACTTGAATTGAACGCGACGTTCGCGGAGGCGCTGGGATAGTAGGCGGCGAGTGGACGTAGGTATGCGGTGGGAGGTAGAGGTGCGCGGTATGTGGATGCGGTACGCATGGGACCCTTTATACCCGGGGCAGCGGCTGACGACGAAAACTAGTACAGAGGCTGACCGTGAGGCTGACAGGGGCAACGTCACACGAGCGTTTCCGCAATTATGTAAAGCCTTGTCTCGTCTCGCCCGGACTAGTCGAAACTTTGACCTGGACCGTCATTTCCTAGTGTTGTGCGACCCATCAGACAGTTACAATGTCGACGCAAAATTCCTGGACCGATTACATGCCCTTGCTCCGCAGCTTGGTCTCCCCGCCCTTCTGATACTCGCTGCGCGAAATTTTCACATGATCGGGAGCCCCTCAAAGCCCTGTCCGCACATCTAATTTATTTGAAGGCACCCCTCGACTCCCTCACCATTTCTGTTTCCAAGTTCATGCGCACAAGAATGCTTTCCTCGACTTCGTCCGCTCTCGCGGGTCTGCTATGTGTCCTACAGATTGCTTCTGCCGTTCCCGAT
This sequence comes from Boletellus ananas, assembly GCA_038089895.1. Taxonomy (NCBI): domain Eukaryota; kingdom Fungi; phylum Basidiomycota; class Agaricomycetes; order Boletales; family Boletaceae; genus Boletellus; species Boletellus ananas. Next base: position 18,549 of record JBBPLS010000334.1, on the reverse strand, counting down.
CCGTCACGAACAGGGGCTGCCAGTCGGGGTGAGCCCATTCCCCTCGTCAGAAGACAACCGGTCGCACGCACCGTCGAGGACTGGGGAGTGTGGGCCAAGAGTGAGCGCGAGGCACTGAGAGTCAAATATGGGGGCTCCCCCGCAAATTCGAAGCGGAGTCAGGGCACGAACCTGTAAGACGTTACCCTCCGTCCGGTGCCATACCCCTGACGACCTCCGTGTACCCTCTTCCTCCAGGCTGATCAACCAGAACGCCGACGCGAGGTGAGAAACAGACTCTGGTCCATCCCTTTGTGGCTGAGCCTCGCCAGTTACGTTGGGTCTCTCGCCATTGGAACCCCCCCCGTAGCGTTCTATGTCACCCTCGACACGGGTTCATCGTCAGTCAACCACTTCCGTCCCTCCCCCTATCCACGCCGTCGTCTCACGTCTCCAAATCGATCCAGGGATTTGTGGGTCGCGGATGTGAATTGTGTTTCGGGCTGTGTCCGCGACGGCTCGTACAACCCCTCGTCGTCGTCGACGTTCAACAACCTCTCCCAGCCCTTTTCGGTCACCTACGGAAGTGGCCAGGTGGCCGGCGATCTCGTCTCGGACGTCGTCCAGATGGCTGGATTTTCAATCAACAACCAGGCCTTTGGTGCCGTCACGCAGACGACGGGCGGCCTGTTGTCGAGCCCGGCCTCTGGCTTGTTGGGCCTGGGTTGGCAGAGCAACGCTGCTTCAGGGCAACCGCCGTTCTGGGAGACATTGGCCAGCAAGGGTGCTTGGTCACAACCCGTGATGGCCTTTCAGCTGACGCGGTAGGCGCTTCGGTTTCGGTTGTGCGTCAAGGACGTGCGTTGATCCCAGCTAGGTTCCTCAACGATTCGAATACGCGTACCCTGGAACCGGGCGGAAGCTTCACAATGGGTGCGTCTCTGAAATTGCGCCTATTCGAGGTGATGTGCCAAACGTTCGCGCATAGGTTTCCTCAACACGAGCCTCTATACCGGCAGCGTCGACTACCGTGGTCTGGCGTCCGCGTCCGGCTTTTGGGATCTCCCGCTCACGGGTGCGCCTTTACTCCTTTCTTGGCGGTGGCGACGATGGTGACGGATTCGTGTTCTCTCCTGGCAGGCTTGACCGCCCAGGGCAATGGCGTGTCTCTTCCGTCTGGATCCCAGTCCTTTGCTGCAATCGATACGGGAACGACGCTCGTCGGCGGCCCGTCGTCCGTTATCCAAAACGTGTATGCACAGATCCCGGGATCTCAGCGCGGCTCGGGCAACTGGCAAGGCTATTGGATCTATCGTGCGTCTTGTTTCCCTCTCTCTCTCTCTCTCTCTCTCTCTCTCTCTCTCTTTCGCTGACAGACCGGTTTCGATATCGGTACACAGCGTGCAATACGCAGGTGAACGTCGCCATGTCGTTTGGTGGCGGACCGAGCTGGCCGATCAGCCCGGCCGACTTTGAGCTCACCCAGACGGGGCCAAACCAGTGCGTGGGCGCGCTGTTCGAGATTGACACGCAGGCGCAGGGGAACGCGCCGAGCTGGATCGTCGGGGATACCTTTCTCGTGCGTGGTCCCCGTCACCTCTCTCGTTGGTGCACCAGTTGAACGGGCGGGAACAGAAAAACGTGTACGCGGTGTTTCGGTACAAGCCTGCCTCGGTCGGCTTTGCGGCGCTGTCGGGGGCGGCGGTGGGTATGAACGGGGTGAACGGGCCACCCCCGACAGCGACGATCGGCACCGTCGTGGCGAGCGTCACGGCGTCGGGAAACGCGACGAGCAGTTCGTCGTCGTCATCGTTGCGCCTGCCAAGCGGCACATTGCTTTGGCATCCATTGGGCATCGTCGCGTGCGGCGCGGTCGTGGGGGCTAGCATGGCGTTGTCGGTGTGGTAGCGTGATGTGCCAAGTGGGCGACCTGAGTAACGATCTGAGGCATCATACTTGTCCTAGTCCAGCGACTAAGCCCCCTGTCGTGTTTATCACCATAGCAACGATCAAATGACTTGTATTAGTTAGAGATGCATACACAAGATGGAAGCGATAGATGTATCGATGCGCGCGCGATGATGTATCTAGGCCCCGCGCAGGCGCCGAGCGAGCGCGAGATCCTTGGGCTGGATCGTCACGCGCTTGGCATGGATCGCAGCAAGATTCGTGTCCTCGAACAAGGAGACGAGGTAAGCCTCGGCAGCCTCTTGCAAGGCCATCACAGCGGACGACTGGAACCGGAGGTCCGTCTGCACAAACGCAAAACGCGTCAGCGCGCGGTGCGAGCACGAGCGACGCCAGCGCACCTTGAAGTCCTGCGCGATCTCGCGCACGAGGCGCTGGAACGGCAGCTTGCGGATGAGGAGCTCGGTCGATTTCTGGTAGCGCCGGATCTCGCGCAGGGCGACGGTGCCCGGGCGGAAGCGGTGTGGCTTTTTGACGCCCCCGGGCTGGTCGGGCTGGACACGGGCGGGCGCGTCAGGGCCACGGGGGGCGCACGGACGGGGGCCGGACGAGGACGCACCTTGTTCTTCGAGACGGTCTTGATGCCCACCTGGATCGGGTGTTTGCGGGGCTGCTTGCCTGCGGTGGCGGGTGAGGTGCACGTCGAGACGTGCCGCGGGACACTCACCGCCGGTCGTCTTGCGGGCAGTTTGCTTGGTGCGGGCCATCGTGACTGGGTGGTGGAGACGGGGACCGTGAAGGAGTGGCGAGGACGCGAGCGCGTTTAAGTGGTCGCGTCGCTGACCACGTGGGGTGGATCCCCACCGCGGTGAGACGCTTTCAAGTTGCCGGGCCTTTGTCTGTCGTCGCCCTGTCCGCTTTGAACGTCGTGGGCGGTGACCGTGTGCGGTGACATGGAAACGTCGGGTGTAGGTGACGCGTGCAGTGAAGCAGGCGCTTTGGTTGTGTCCTGTGCGTAGTCCCCGAGGAGGGCACGAGAGGAGGCAAAGTCGGGGTGAGGAGCGGACGAGTGTCTGAATCGGGGTGGCGTCCGTCAGCACCGCCACACAGTCCGGCTTCGCGGCCGACGCGCTTGCCTCTGTGACCGCAACGACACCCGTCGCAGGTGCTCTGGTGCGCCAACTTGCAGACCAAGCTCGGATTTGAATTCCATGAAAAGACAAGTCCTGGCTTGCCACCTGAGAAACGGACAGAAACGCCCTTGGAGACGACATACACCCAATCGCTCCCGCTTTTGCTTGGTTCTGGGAGCACATGAGACAGGAACCTGGAACTCGACGGAGCTTCTTGGGGAACACCCCATCACCGGAGGCGGCTGCGTTATCCTCGAGCGGGGGTAGGTGTGAGGCGCAGGGAACCGGGTCGGCCCCCTGCGTCACAATCAACCACCGCTCGGAAGCGGCAATCGCCCGGCGGGACCACCACGATGTAAAGGGCGCTCCCTGTCTACGCTGCATGCGCGTTTCCGTGACACAAGTGCTCGATGTGTTGTGAGCGCTCGATGCGACCCAAGGACCACGCGTACTATGGTCAGGTGGGGTAGTCGACGACGCGATGTCCTAGATGTCGCGCACTGACTTGGCCAGTATGCAACCCATCCCAACAGGCGAGATCATCGTCAGAGTTATTTGTATGTCAGATTTTACGCATGCATCTTTCAGGGCGACATTACCGGGTCTATCCAACGCCCAATTGCACGCAGGCAGACCTTCATACAAGGCGGTATCGTATTTCATCGATAGAGTACGTACACCAGAGAATATGGGAAGCAGACGAATCTCAGTGAGCTGTGATTCCATTGATGTCCGGGGTATGACAAATGTCTAACAGGTTAGTATATCCGGGAGGATGCAGAACACCCGAGTTGGTTAAGCGGTCAACCAGCTTGGAACTGCGCAGTACTGTAGCCTGCAGTCACTACAAGCACAGAATCCACACCGAAACAGAACCCGATCAGTGAAATTAGACTACAGTAGGATACACCCATATCAACAGAAAACAGAACAAGTCCACAACTCTACGAACGCTCGCCGCGCAACCGCCTCGCGAGAGCGAGGTCCTTTGGTTGAATGGTAACACGCTTCGCATGAATCGCAGCAAGATTCGTGTCCTCAAACAACGAAACAAGATACGCCTCAGCAGCCTCCTGCAACGCCATCACAGCAGACGATTGGAACCGCAAGTCAGTCTACCCGTCCGTCAGCACACCAACCCATCCAAATCAACCAACCACATACCTTGAAATCCTGAGCAATCTCACGAACAAGTCGCTGGAATGGCAGCTTCCGAATCAACAACTCCGTCGACTTCTGGTACCGACGAATCTCACGAAGCGCCACCGTTCCAGGACGGAACCGATGAGGCTTCTTCACTCCTCCAGTCGTCTACCAAATCGTCAGACACTCCTCAACCCACACCCCCCCCCCAACCCAACTCACGTTCGTCGCAGTCTTCCGCGCCGCAGACTTCGCTGCCAACTGTTTACGCGGCGCCTTGCCTGCAACCCATTCAGCTCCCCCTCCAGCACAACCACACTGCTCCACTCACCACCAGTGGTCTTGCGCGCAGTTTGCTTGGTACGAGCCATTGTTCACAGGATAGTGGGTAGTAGAGCGTGCACTTGGGGGTTGTTTGCTAACCTCACTCACCCGAGGCCCTCGTATTTAAGTAATTGGTCGCGTCGCCGCGTCACGTGAGGGTGCGCGTCACTTGGATCAACAAACCAACAACGCCATAAACTTACGCAAATTCAACACAGCCACGTCCTCGGCCGTATATAGCCAACGGAGGCGAGTCAAGCAGTCCTCATATCTCTCGCCTTCGCCGCGACGCGCACAACCGCACCCACAAATCTTTTATCACTCGCACTTTGAAAATGTCTGGCCGTGGCAAGGGTGGCAAGGTGAGCATTGCGGACGGGTGCGAGCGAGAGCAAGTGGTCTGACAGGGTGACAGGGCCTTGGAAAGGGTGGTGCGAAGCGTCACCGGAAGATCCTGCGAGACAATATTCAGGGGATCACGAAGCCAGCGATCCGACGACTTGCACGTCGTGGTGGAGTGAAGCGTATATCTGGGTTGATCTATGAGGAGACGCGAGGGGTGTTGAAGATCTTTCTTGAGAATGTGGGTGTCTGCTGATTTGTTGCCTGGGCGTTGTGCTCACGATGCGAGGTGGATAGGTGATTCGTGATTCGGTGACATACACGGAGCATGCCAAGCGCAAGACTGTCACTGCTCTTGATGTTGTCTATGCCCTCAAACGTTCAGGGCGTACTCTCTACGGTTTCGGTGCATAGACTCGAGGTTTTACTTGGTATTTATCGTTGTACCATCTACTGTACTCTAATCCTATTTCCCGCTCACTTTTCGTGTGAATCGATAAGCATCTGGCTGTAGGCTGAGCGCTGAGTTTGAACCAAGCCGTGAACTTGTGCGATTCATCATTCTATTAATCTTGCAAACTTTGTCGTCTGCCACTTGCTCTTACATCGATGGCCCGAGTCTTCCCAATGGGGGGTCATAGCACATACCCATCCACCACCCCATTCTTCTATTCTTTGCGTGGTGTCCTCTGCCTTCCGTCCATATATTGACGTCGAGCTGGCCACTTCCTTAACTTCTAGAGTCAACCAATGTTGCCCCATGACTATCTTGCATTGTGCTGTCGTGACCCTCTGCCCAGGGACCCATCTCTTGCCTATCGATGATGTCACACAGAACGAGACTCGAACTCAAACTCCAAGCACGGTGACCAGCATCTGGCAACGCCGATGTCTTGCCACGACCGTCCTCGAAACCGACATCACGACACGAACCGTCTCGCTCGCCAGCGTGGTATACCCGGCATCCGGGCGGGCTCGATCGCTCGGTCGCACGAGTGCCATAAGCATCCATTCCGTCCTTGCCCCCCCGCCCTCGCGTTCCTACTGCCTCCACGACGCTGCGACGCGCATTGAACCACGGGCACGTCACACGTGCCTCAAAATTTGCTTGGCTGCTTATTTACCTGCAATGCCGGGTGTATTTGCTGCGCAGACGAGCAACGAACGCGACCCCTGGCACGACGGTCGACGCGTGCGCAATGGGTCCTTGATCGAGACCGGACCGGGCGGTGGTGACTGACGTGCTTATACTGCCCGTTGTTCTCCCGTGCTCCGTGACCGCCATTCGCAGCTTGACGACGCCTCGTAACGCTGCAAGACCCACGCATACGCACACCCCTTCCCCATGGGAATACCATGGCGACATTCAGATGGGTAACCCCTCCTGAATAAATAATGATGATGTATTGCGCAAGTGGGCCATTCCAATCCTTGTCACGGTAACCAAATAATCTAGAATCCAATAGGGGGGAAATACAGTGACTCGTGCAATGACAATACAGTCTGGGTGTGGTACCTTGGCGGCATAAGCGGGAAGCGACCAGGAAGAAGAAGGAAAGAGGAACGAGATCTTATGAGAGAAAAAGGAGACAGAAAATTGAGTGAGTGAAAGAGTGGAGAGATGCGAGAACAGTGAAGAAAAAGGCACGAGAAAGCACACGGACGCATGTGCTATTGGTCCATACGAGGTGGGCAGCGGTTATTTATAAGAACGGGACCACGGAGTCATCCGCGGGGTATCACGAGGCTGGGTAACAGTCGATGTCAAACGGAAAGCGAAAGTAGCATGCGAGGAGGGAATCTAGGTCGCACCCTCCGACTCATCCACAAATATGTCGGTATAATGTTCCAAAATCGTCTCAATTGCCTTGGACGTGCATATTAGTCCAACGGCATCCCCACTCAAGAGTAAAAAGTGTACAGTCACCTTGTTCTGGTAAGCTGCATCCACCATGCTACCGTTCCCATGTCCAGAGATACTTCCATTGCCTGAGACCTGCCCAAATAGTGTTGGCCCAAACACAATAGCTAGGTTCTGAATCGACATCGAGTTGGCAGCTTCACATTGCACGATCCTGATCCAACATGCGTCAGCACCTGGGACAGACACTCGACGCGGACTAACTTGTGTAAGTGGCCCATAAAGTACTTTAGCGTCGCATAATTGGGGTCAGGAAGATCGTTGACACGTTCATGCAGCCTGATATGCCTCAAACGATCATTCTCAATCCCTAGATTCGTTTAGGATGAAATGAAATGAAAAGGGAACACAAACAGCCAGATCATCGTCAACTCACTGGCAGCATCAATGAAGCCTTGATGCAGATTCAACGTAAGCAGAGGGTCTGGTAGTTCCCTGAACCACAGCTTGAGAACGCTAGTGACATTGTTGATGTCAGACGTCCACTCATCCGAGTCCAGATCCACAGACTCCATATCTGACGAGTAACATCAATCATTCACGTTTCTAATAACAACAACCGAAAAAGCCTTTTCCTTACCCTTGTCCAGCCGTTCTTTCAGTAGACCGACCTTCCTTGCCATACCACTGATGCGGTAGATTCCCTGGGAGTTTAGTCCGTATTTCTCTATCGCTGCACAACACTTTTCTAGAATAGGGGGGATCTCAATATTGTCTCTGACCATCTGTTCGGCCAGATCAACACCAAATGTGGGCCGGCCACGGTCGGTTATTGGTGGGTGTGCCCCATTATTCACTACTTGTGGGTGCTGCGCAATGGCATAGGCCCCACCTAGTGTGGGAAGAGGTGGGAGCTGACAAGGGGCGTGGATTTAATGACACCTTGAAATGAATTACAAACAGAGCACGTACGAAGCCTTCGTCTGCAGGGCCTTCTCGCCTTGGGCCTCGAGGAGCACCCCCTCGAGCATATGCGTAATTCTGCATGTATGTCTTGAAATCTGCACGGTTGTCGATTGTTTCGATGAGTGCCTTAAGACCAATCCCTTTGAATACGGGGTCAGAGTCGATGCTCATGAATAGCCCGAACAGCTTTTTACCTTCTTCGGGTGAAAGAGGAACAAGGGTTGATCCATCACTAAGTACGATACTTTCAAACAAAAAGGCGTATCTCGTCAAATGGTACTGTGTTCCGAGGTCAATCTCGTCGGCACACTCCTTGAGGGACTATGATCTTAATGAGCACAGAGACGGCACCGCGGAATGCACACACGAACTCGCAAGATACGAGGGAGCTGGAAATTGAAGTACTCCTGTCGCATGGTTTGGGTGTCGGTGAATGCTTTCCGATAAGTATCTGATGCACTAGAAACACGCGACCGTATATCGTCCTCCTGCCGTTGGATCTAGCCGACGGTTAGTCCTCACCACAGAACCAACGAGATCGGAATGCCAACATTTCCAGGGTTTTTCCCCTTCAAAAGGAGCCCGCCTTTGGCTACGGCCTTGCCAAGGACGCGTTTTCCCCCTAGGACGCCAGGGGCTTTGGCATGAACCGCGCTCTCGTTCAGCGGTTCGCCTTCTTTCTGCAGTAGCACGCGCTCCAGTTCTTCCGATGATACATCAAGCCGAGCTTTGCTCTTTTCCATGTTCATCTCCGCCTCTTGTAGAGCACGCTCATAACGGCTGGCCAGCTCTTTCGTCTGGGGGCCAGATCAGACCGTTTCTAAGACGACTTCGGCAAACGGACCTGCTTCCTGTTCTTGTCGACTTCCTTCGCCAAAGAAGCCAACTCATCGCTCATTTCATTCAGGCGTTGAGCGAACCTTATCCGGTTGTCGGCCATCACTTCGTGGAGCTTCATAGAAGACTGCCAGGCATGGACAAAGGACCTGCGAACAGCGCAACTAAGTACGGCGCCAATAATCAACATGCGGTGTGCATTACCCAGCCTTTCCATCGTTCATGGAGTACACCTCCGACGTGCTGCGCGCCAGCTTCTGGAGACTCTTCCCATACTCTTCTTCTAGCACAGCACGCTTCTTGAAAAAGACGGAGGCCTCCTGTCATGCGTTGTGGGTTATAGATCAAATTCAGCACCATGCGGCCCCACGATGAATGCGGCTAAGAATACGACTGACCCGACAGGATACCATGCTTTGTTTGATTCGATCCAGCAGCAGAGGCACGCTGCACTGCCATGGCCACCTGTCAACAACGCGCACGTTCCAGAGCCAATGCGGGCACCACTCACATCCAATTCACATAGTGCCCTCAGGACGTTCTCATCGAAACTGGGTTCTATCAAGCTGGCTACGTCGCTCGGGATGGTGGATAGCGTGTCCTTCCGGTCGACGGTGATTGGGATGCTGTCCCGCCGTTTGGACGTAGACGATCTTCCGAGAGAATCGGAGCTTGATCTAGGGGGTGGTGATGATGGGTTCCCTGACATGGATGTGAACGCCGGCGTCGTTGCAGATTCGTGCAAGAGCGGCAGGTTGCCAGGCTGGAAGAGGCCATATGGTGTGTGGCCGGGATTACTTGGGTCGGAGTGGTCTGCAGAGTCCCACACGGATGGAGAGTACCCGTCGTCGCCCATGGCCACATCCACGACGAGTGATACGACGAGCGGGACAAGGAAGCGGCCGGGTCGAGAGTGATGGGGGATATCCACGACTCCGTGTTCCTCACTCGCAGTAGCATTATGTAATGAATTCCGCTTCAAGACGCATTAGCCCCTGACTAGCCAAGTACTACCACGCTCCACGGCCCATCCGAAAACACATGGCCCAGAAACCCTGCTAGAAAAATAAATCTATACAATTTATCCAATTTAATGCCCATTCATTCCGCCTGTACAACGTGGGCACTGGAAGGGAAGTGTGTGCGTGATGATGCCCTGGTCCGGCGTTCTCCTTTGTCCACTCGTTAGAGCAGCCCGAAGGAAAGGTATCTAGCTCACCTGTACGAGCATGTTGATTCACAGTTGTGCATGTCCCTCCGATGCATACCACTGCGTGGACAGTACTCTTTATTGCAGTCAACCTATCGAGGTCAGCCTCTCGGTGAACCACTCCGACAGGAAAATAACATGGATGCGTACTGTCTGTTGTTTGACCACGGAGAGGTGACGGCAAGCGTGTTCGTGGTACTGTACGATGTTAAAGCACATTCTTGGAGGAGTCAAAGGCAAAGTATATCAGAGCACGACTGGGAGTTTCTGACGCCAACCTCGCCATCCTTCTGTGTATAAATACGTTTCCAGGTGGCCCGGATGAAACCCTTCGGGGATAGTCGTGCAGATAGAAAGCTGTACCGATGGACAGCCAACTAGGCAAAAACAAACCGGCGTAGAGTGCCTGTGAAAATGAAATACAGGGCAATGTAAACCGACTAGGCACCCGCACCCTCGTCCGTTGGTCAGCGAGAGGATCCTCAAGACAAATCGAGGTCTTACGACCACCATGTGGTACGTCGCCCCTGCCGCAAAGTTTACTGGGGATCCCGGGGAGCCGTGGGGCTGTGGTGCTGTACTCGATTATACGAAATATCTCAGAGGGTCAGATCAGTGGACAAGGAGATGAGGCAGGAAATGGCACTTGGTCCCACCGATGACAAATTACTCACGCCGAATGAGGGACGAGGGGGTCTGCAGAGAGAACACTCCGCGATGCATGATCCTCTGACATGCTACCATTCTTGGTCCCGTGCATGCCCCCAGGTTTGAATGTCCGATGGTGCCTGATAGCAGCAGAGAGAGAACGATAGTCTTCTAGGTCGACGTCAAATCCAAGACAAAGCTAAATACACGGATATGAGTACCACGCCAGAAAAATCAAAAGACCTAAGATCGCCAAGAGCAGCAAGAGCAGCCGAAATCGGTATCGAGCCTTCCGGAGCAAATAGGTTCCACTAAGAGCGAGTAATCAACAAGGCACATTGACAGCATTAGAGGTGTTCCGTGATACACGGAAGCTACCAACGCTTCCGCTGTTTTTCTGGGCGTCCGACACAAGGATGCGTCAGTCATCATCCCAAGTATGAATTAAGCGACGAAAAAAAAACCCCTTGTCCAGCCACGAGGTAGCCAAATCTGTCAATGGGCCAAGCACCTGGACCAAGTGGCAGAGCCAAGGTCTAGAACGAGAAGTTCTGAGTTGCCTTCATGTGACGTAAAACGCACTGGTAGTTCCTTTTTTGCTCTCAACGTACATCAGGCAGCGGAATGAAATGAGCAGTACAAGGTGGGGAAGTACAAATAACCTCATACAACAGGACCCGCTCTCTTATCGATGGTCTGCGTTCCGCCCGTTCCAATCATGGCGCATCTCGCAAAGTACTTCGCAAGGGCGAGACGAACCACTTGCAGCCGCTGCTGTGCATCTTGGCGTCCGTCCACGCGGAGTTTCATTTCCAACATCCGGAGATAGTCCTGCCCTGAGCCCTGAGCCGCCCTCGCACAAACTTCATCAAGGCGGTAAAGTAAGATACAAGCGCTGGGGTGAGAAAAGAGCGGAGCAGGCTCTAGAGTGTAAGCATTAGCTCCGGTTAGCCACGTGTTGCTGCGTGCTGTGGAAGGACCTGCCATATTGTAACAGCTGAACAGCATCGCATAGTAAAACCCCCCACCAAGACTTGGGCGCAATCTCCTCTTGGAATATGGTCACCAGGTCCCAGGCGGCGTCCTGGAGGTCCTGGCTCAACAATCGCTGATGAAACTCGGCATACCGCACAGCAAACATCAACCGATGAATAAAGACATTATGGGGACCAGCATTGGCGCGAAGCACCTGAAGGGACGGTGCGATATCAAGGACGTATTTGGTGTATTGCTCGGGGCCTGAAACAATTTAGAAAAGGGCGACATACAACACGAGCGCCGAACCTGTGTAGATGTACTCTTGTAAGATGCGATCAATAACGCGACCGAGGCCGGGCCAGTCTTCCGCCGATGAGCAATATGATAGTGCCAGACCGTATTCCTTTTTCTGTACAAACGTTCGGGCAGCTATCTGCGTCGAGAGGGAGGGAACTTGATAAGAAATTAGCTGAAGGTGCAAACCATGTAACTCAACCCTGCAAATGCTCCTCCGGGCGTTTTCTCGCCCATACTCATGGCAAGTTGCATTCAAGTCCTTGATGATCCCGGACAAGTCTCCTTTAGCCGTGCCTTCGCCTGGGTCACTTTCCGAGGCACCCGCGGACCCGACGCCATGTAATCTTAGTGGGACGTGCACCAGTACCTCGTCTGCAGTCTTTGCACCGATCTTACCGCACGAATACATGTACGCCACCGTGATCCTCCACAGGGCGGCATCAGCATGCAGGTACTGCGCATACGAGAGAACATAGAAGTTCCTGGGTGACAATCCTGAGCTACACCCAGGTTCATTATTTTCGCACACGACGTATGAGACCGCGGTCCACTTACTCCTCGTTTGGATCCTTGTCAATGAGCGCCAACGGTTCCATCATATCTGCCAGGTGAGCACTGAGCCAGGGATCTAAGTTTACGGCATGTTCCAATGCTTTTGACGGATCACCGATAAACAGGGCGGCATGAATCATATCCTCCAGATTTGTCGGATCAGGAGGCATGTCTTCGAGGACCTGTGCAATAATGTCCCTTGTACAGCGTAGTCAGCAGACGCTGAAAGAAGATAGCCGCTCAAACATACGGCAGATCTTGCCTTCGCAGCCTGGAATCTACAAAGACACCCCAGGCAACACAAACCTCTTTCCAATCTGCACCAAGCTCTTCGCAAACCTTTTGAATCACTTCCCCACGGCCTTCCAGTATACCGACTATATCACTGAGGCGATCCCACCAATCCTCGTGATCGTCACGTCGGTTAGATTCAGGCACGCCATCAAGCTCGAGCCGCAGTGCCTTGACCTTTTCTTGCCACCTGTGGGATGCATAAGCGAATTCTCTTTCTGCTTCATATGCTTGGAGTTTCGGCTGTGTGCTGAGTAACGGGATAAGGGTTTGTGAGACCTTTCTTAGGTCTTTGGACGGATGTGCGGATAAGGCACCAAGGAAGAACGTCACAGCTTTATTCAACCCTCTAAGGGTCGCCCTTGAGAGAAAGTTAGCATGAAAAAGCGCCAGTAACCATTGTCGCACCTAGTTAGATATGGCCAAAACGTTTCATCCTCCCAAGGATGTTCCAGGGTCGAGAGATGGTCTCCTTCTTCAGTGGAAGGCTCGATAAAATGAATATTTAGCCACTCCACAAGGTCCTCTCCCACTGGGGCGTTTTCAAGACCGTGCTCTGGAAAATAAAGAATGACAAAAAGGGATAGACAGGTGTACAGCATTCTATAGTGATCACTGGGAACTTGGCGTGCTTCAGAAGGGGATCGCTGAATGAAACGGATGAGGTTTTGTAGAATTGAGGTCGAAACACGCACTGCCGTGTGTACCCAGCATTCTTTTGCAAAGTTGACATAGTCGATGGCAAGCTTGCGCATCATCTGTTGGTGTCGTTCATCCTGAATTCTTGAAAATGCCCTAAGTAAAACAGTGGTAACAACAAGAAATGCCCCAACAAGTTTGTACTGTTCGGTGCCGCCGATTTCAACAAGTTCTGCCACGCGGCGAAGATGATTGAGGTGTCTCCGATGAACTGGGATATACTAAGGAACAGGGGGTGGGATGCGGTGTCACAAGACATACCAAACGACGCTCCGACAATGGCAGGGTCTCTGAGCTCACGAAATAGACAAGCTGATCATCCGGGCTCGATACGTGATGTTTTGTAGACAAGTTCTCCAGCTATGGTCAATATACTCCGTTCGTCAGGAAATGTCCGAAGGCACCACAGTAATTTAGTCATCTTACCGAAGAAACTGGGTATACCGCATATGTTTCATTCAAAGGGGACGGGGTCGCGTGAAGCGTTCTCGCTGAATTTTCCAGGTCATTCGCGTGTCCCGCACCGAGAAGAGGCGGCACGACGCTCAGGTGGTCAGAGCGCATCTTGGAGAACCGAGACACGACGGTCATTGGCCAACCAACAAAAGACCGGTCCTCACTGTTTCCCACGTCTATTACATCAGCTCGCCTCCGATCGCAAGCCAAATGAAAGTGTTCATGGCACAGAAGCACGTTTGGTAACTCTGTCGTCTACTAACTATTGTATGTCCTGCTAAATGGATGGTAGGAATACTCCTACGGTGCTCCGGGACATCAATGGCGACCGCCTTGAGGCTCGGTGGAGCAGGTGACATAAATAAACTGTTTCACACAACCGTCATACACGAACAGGTGGAGTGTTCCAAGTATAGTGGGCAGCAAATACTCCGTAAACGCTACTCCGGTAGTAGATCCGAGCCAGTCCACCGGTTGATCTTTGCTGCGTTGTTCGGTTCGTGCTCATCTCTTCGAAAAGTCGCGTGTTCACGTAAGCAAAATGCACTTTCTCTGGATTTCCAAGCTTTCACCTTATTTTGTAGATTACAGGAATGGTCAGCTGTTGGTATGGAGCCGCCTCTTCCATACATTAACACCCTGAAGACGGTGATCTTGGTTCTGGAAAAAAAATGATGTCTGATTCATGACTCAAGTCATGTTTAACAAGGTTAGATTTCGATCTCTTAATGCCGCCCTCTGGTCCACTGGCCACAAAACAACCAACGACGGTTGCCGCGCATGGGGGTATATCACGGAGGGGGAAAATTAGCGGTCCAGTTCCGTTCATTTTATGGATGCTAAAAGCTCTTCAAGGTTGAGGGCCCGGGCGCAATATCAATCACACTTCGAAGTGCCCTCTCCACCGAAAAACAGGGCGGCTGCCACGCTGGCAATAGCTATTAACAGCACGAACTAGGCAGGTGGAGCAAGCGAGTCACCTGGACTGTGTTACGCCATGGCTGTGAGTCACTGCATTGGTCTCTGGGCGCTGGAGCTCCCGCTATCGACCGCATGTTTTCTCCGTTTTAGACCCGGCGCTGTTGTGCAGGGCTCTCGCCGCATATTGGGTTGCAGCTTCCCCGTAACCCAACCGCCCTCTTCACGTTGTCCAGCGCAATCCAGGGCTTCCGCGTGCTTATGGGAGTTGCCAAGGCTCAGCGGTTATGACCTCCTTTCGGTGGCCTGAGACCTAACACAGCGTACCTCATTTGTTTCTAATGCAGACCATGCAGACCAGGGCACTCATAGGTTCATTCATGGTGCAGTCTAGATTCCATACGGATATCCGGTGGACACAGCAGCGGACGACATCCCTGAAGGTCCAGACTTGATGTTCAAGTTCAGCGAGAAACCAACGTGTTTGCCAAAAAAAACTCCAGACCTGTGACATCGGAAAGCTTTCGCACTGGCGGCTTTGGGACAAATTACCCTCTTAGCTCTGGTGCTCATTCGAAACAACTTGGTACAACCCTCTTCCCAGACTCCACTTCAATTATACTGATCAGCTCGCAGGGTCTGGGAACGCCCGTCTGACGTGCCAGATTGTGTGTTACTGTGGCCACGCGAGTTCGCCTGCCCACTTCTGCCTGTGTTATTGCGTGTTGTGGCCCTAGCCTCAAGGTCAAGACGATTGTCACGCTAACAGCAAATCTGGAGATGGCAAGTATGTTTGTCTGCGGAGGTTTGCGCCTGCGAATATTGGGGGACTACGATGGTCGACGACCCAACCGGACGGTGGGCACCCATCTTTACGCCAGCACAGCTGACGCACACCGAAAACATGCTGCATCACCCGGCGGAATGGCAGACGATTCCCCTCGTCCCTGCTTTTCAAATACTCGTACGCTCGACTCGAGGTTGCAGGTCGCAATCATGAACAAAAAAACGGAGCTGGCAAAACCAGGCAGGGATGTTTTCCCACTCGTCACGTCTTGCTACAAGGCTGAAAACAAGGGACGCAATCGAATCGGCGTTTTACATCATCCCGTTGGAGGGCACATTGGAATGCGCTGTAGCTCCCTTGAATTCGTATCCGCTCGACATGGAATATCGACCAGCGGCACGGCACGACCGACCCTGACGTTATTGTTGTAGTCTCATGTAGGAGCCAAGAAGCCCCTGGGTCGGAACGTTGATACAGGGAAGGCACATGCTATTTGTCTTTGCCAAGTCTTTCTCGTACCATCCCGCGCGCAACGAGAACTCCAATCAGACAAACGGAGATGTGAGCATCTCGAGCCTATTGATCAGTTACTTATTTTGACCCGTATAATCATTACGTGCAACTGGGAGGTCTTGGCCCTAGTGAGCAAGACGTGCGCGTGTTGGGTAGTAATATTGCTTATGTAGCGCTGATTGACGTCGTGCTCTAGTCCTGCCTAATACACTCTTACACATGCCAGTAACCCGGCCACAGCCTAAGGGAGAATACATCGACTGTAGGGCCCGGGGGCCTGCTTGGTTGCACCGGTATCGGGCAGGGGGAAACACGGAACTTTGTCCGCATTTAGCAGTGCTGACAGCCGGGCAGGGAAAATAAGGTCAAGCCACCGCACGTTGACACAGCAATGTCCCACATGTTGAACAGTAACTTCGCGGGGGGGGGTCGAGATGAAATGTATGAATTCAGGTATCAGGATGGTACATGGTGAGCCAGGTGCAGCCGAGCTCCAGAATGGAGTACGCCGGGGTGTAAGTGATCCAGACCGCAACCAGGGATGAGGCCAACGGAAGGCGCACCTACACTAGTGGGCGGCCATACGGCCAGGGCCTTCAGGGCTGGGACACTCCTGGAGGATATGTATGTAAGAGACTCTTCAAGTTCCGGTGCGCCATCGTGATAGTGCGCGCATTTGGCTCGGTCCGGGATGACCGATGAAGCTTAAGTTGGACACAGAAGATCCCTGCAGAAGGTGCCACTTTTCAAGGCACCGTTAATTGCTTCATCAGTAGCGGTGCGCTTGCGCCAAGTCCCCGACTCCTGTGTTAGCACAAGATCGGGTTATTAGGTTATTTAGACAGGTTCTGCCCCGCCCTCGTCCTGTCCTCTCTCGTCGACAACCTTCCGTTTGTCTCTACCCATTTGTCTATCACGGAAGCTTCGACATACGCTCCATATGGCACTACTTTCATTTGGTGTAGGATCGCCTGATAGAGCCCGGAGCCGTGGTCGCTTGATCCTCCAGCTGCGTTGTGTTAGCACGAGAACCAACAAGATTACAAACAGCCCACAGCCCCGAGATGGCATCGACCTCAACCATTTGCTTGGGTGGACGAATGCGAGAGTCATGTGTCGTAGGACCAGTGAGTCAGTGACAGTAACGTCATTTATGTAAGTTATGCTCGGCCGACAGTTTAGCATCATGACCTTCGAGGTTAGGTAGCTCATTGAGGTACCGTGCCGCTTGTCGAATGCCGCCTGTGCATGGTGAGAGACAGGAGTCGGTGGCGACTAGTTTCGCCACCGTGTCGCAAGGGGACGAATAAGTGCCGTTGGGTGCTCGAAAGGGCCCCGATTGCCCAGCTGGGCCGTGGGATCGTCCTTAGCACGATGGCTTCTTGACAGGAATCTTCCTCATCTCTACCCACCTTCTCCCATCCATACGACACCAGCTTCTCGGATGGTCGCGCTCTTATGCGCCTCTGCACTCCCTCTGGCTATTATAGCCGGCCCTGGAAGGGTAGCGGTCGGGGTAGCGGACAAGCCCCCTGATGCAGAGCTTTCGCAGGCTCGAAACTGTTCTTCCCCACCGCTCCTTTGCCTGTCCCTACGCGAACCGTCCTGGTCCACAGGATGAGCGCGGCCCTGGTCCTCGGAGAGGGGAGTCCGACGGGCGTGGTATACAGGATCGACTGCCCAGGTCCCAGGTTAGCCTCTCTCGCGCACGGTCTCGGCCCTGGGGACGGCTTCGCCTTCCCGGCCACCCAGCCAGATACCAGAACCCTTTCCTATGTCATGGCGAGATCAGTGTTACATTCTCGTCGCAGCGAATGCAAACCATTTTTCCTTTTGCTTGCGGTGTTCTGGCTGGCGGACGCATCCAAACCAGCCGAACAGAATGATGGCCTAGAGGCGCCATAAACCGGCTGACTCAGATCAGTAGGGTCCGAATTTATCTATTGAACATCACATATTTGAATGTTCGACCAGTGCGTCCCAAGTGCGAGCAGTGCACCGTCCGGGTGAATAGCGAGCGAAAAGAAGTCGTCCAACCGCGGACTCACATCATGACGTGACTCCAGCAATAGCCTCTCCAACATTCGTTTAGCGGACAAAGTACTATATCCAGACAGCGCACATAAACTCAGAGGACTGAGATCGGATTACAATAATACAGATAGAGTACAGGGTACAGCTGCAAAGATGATGAATCAAGCACCGAAACCGTAGAGAGTACGCCCTGAACGTTTGAGGGCATAGACAACATCAAGAGCAGTGACAGTCTTGCGCTTGGCATGCTCCGTGTATGTCACCGAATCACGGATCACCTATCCACCTCGCATCGTGAGCACAACGCCCAGCCGACAAATCAGCAGACACCCACATTCTCAAGAAAGATCTTCAACACCCCTCGCGTCTCCTCATAGATCAACCCAGATATACGCTTCACTCCACCACGACGTGCAAGCCGTCGGATCGCTGGCTTCGTGATCCCCTGAATATTGTCTCGCAGGATCTTCCGGTGACGCTTCGCACCACCCTTTCCAAGGCCCTGTCCTTCCGTCAGACCACCTGCTCCCGCTCGCACCCGTCCGCAATGCTCACCTTGCCACCCTTGCCACGGCCAGACATTTTCAAAGTGCGAGTGATAAAAGATTTGTGGGTGCGGCTGTGTGCGTCGCGGCGAAGGCGAGAGATATGAGGACTGCTTGACTCGCCTCCG
>JBBPLS010000333.1:0-24341 GCA_038089895.1 Boletellus ananas | reverse complement strand
ACACCATTGGCAACTGGTATTTCATGACCAAATGGACACAAATACAAGAAAGTAATGATTTGGTTGATTTGTTCAATAATAAGCAAATTCATACTAATAGTGGTGGGAAATAAGTTGTGTTTTGACATATTTGTATCCTATTGAATATATTGTCCATCATATGACTCACTTCTTACCCAATATCAGCTAGAATAGATCAATTTCTACTTTTGCCATATAAAGTCAAAAAACTGTCTGCATGAGTTACCATTTTGAAATGGCTGCCATTTCCTCAAATCATATTCAAATCCCTTGACCCTTGTACCCATAGAAAGCCAGGAGTAGGTACTTGATTTCATACACTCATAGGTTAGGGCAAGGATTAGGGGTTATTGGAGGCTATTGCATTTAGTGAAAAATGACCAAACATGCAGACAGTTTTTTGAGCCACTGTAATACTGTGAAGAGAAATTAAGTGCACAATCAAAAGGAAGATAGGAAGGTGAATCCACTAGCCATTCTAAGTTTGTAACAAAATTCTGCCATGGGGAGTAGGTCCACCCAGGTGTGGGGGTCTCCTTGGCAAAAGATGTGCAGATATGTTTCCAGTTCCTGATTTACACATTCTGTTTCACTGTTGGTTTTGGGTGGTATGCAGTAGAGAGGACAAGGTCATAATTGAGGAGGTGGGATAGTTCTCTAGTGAAGGCAGAGGTGAATCAGGGACTCCAGTTGGCAATGCATTTGTTGTACAGGCTGAAACAGGGGAATACATGCTAGAAAAAGAGGGTGGCCACCCCTTTTGCATTGATAGTTGTATGACAAGGAAGGAAAATTACCCCCTTTGTAAGGCCATGGTCAACCACAACCATAACAGAGTCAAAACTGGAGGAAGGAGAGAGACCAGTAATGAGGTTGATGGACAATTGCTAAAAGGGACAAGTGGTGGAAGACAGGATAGGGGTCAAAGGGGCAGTGGTAGGATGGGTGAGCACCTTGGCAGGTTGACAAATAGCACATCTGGCAAGAAATTGACAAAGAAAAGTGGACAGACCAGGCCACTAGTAATTACACTGGACAGTGTGCAGGAGGCAAAAGAACCCATGATGTCTGTCAGTGGGGGATTTGTGGATAGCAGCAACCAAATTGTGGTGTACAGATTCTAGGATGTAGAGGCAGTTGTGGAAATAGAGCAAACTGTCCTTATAATACCAGTCAGCTCTTGAGGCATAGGGGAGAAGGGAATTGCCATGATCAAGCACTGCCAAAGTGTCAAGGATGAGAGGGTCAGAGGGAGTGGAAACTGAGATCTTGGTGGTAAGAGCAGTGTCCAGGGAGCAGACAAAATGAGAGCTCTATAAAAGAGTGATGTCTTGATTATCGGCATGGATATCTACATCAGGGAGTTGGAATATGGCATCTGCCAGTTCCATGTGACTGCCAGGGAGATGGTGAAAGACCAAGTCAAAGTCCTGCAAGAACAACATCCAGTGAGCCTGATGACAAGACAACTTATGGAGTTGCTTAAAGTAGGCTAGATTTTTATGATCAGTAAGGATCATAACCTTGTGCTCTATCCCAGAAAGGTAATGACACCATTCTTCCAGGGCTCAAATGACCACAAGGAGTTCATGATCATAGATGTTGTAATTCCATTCCTCAAGGGCAAAAGTCTTGGAAAAATAAGTGCACAGATGAAGGTTGCCATTGGTGTCTTTCTGCATGAGAACTGCCCTTGATGTAACTAGTGAGGCATCAGTCATGACAAAGAAGGGGGTCAAGAAGTCAGGGAGGTGAAGGACTGGCTGTTTGGTGAAGGTGTCACAGATGGTTTTGAAGGCCTTCTGATGATCTGCTGTCTAGGACCAGGATATCCCTTTCTTGGTAAGATCATGAAGAGGCCAACAAAGGGTGGAGAAGTTAGGGATAAACTTTCAGTAGAAGTTACAGAAACTGATGAAAGATTGCATGGCTTTTACTGACTTTGGCAGAGACCATTCTTAAATGGCAAACAGCTTGGTAGGATCTAAAGCAATTTCCCCTAGATGAACGATCATCCCCAGGTACTCCACTTTGGTGATGTTAAAGAAACACTTTGATAATTTCAGGAAGAGGTGATGATCCCTCATTCATTGAAGTACTTGTTTAGTGTGAGTATGGTGGTCAGCAAGATTTGTGGAATGAATAAGGAGGTCATCTATGTAAATGATAAGCCATCCCTCCACTACCATATTGCAGAAAATATCATCTATTAATGCTTGGAATGTGGCAGGGGAATTACATAAGCCAAAGAACATTACCAGCAGTTTGAAGAGGCCAAAGGGGGTGATGAAGGCTGCCTTCCAGGTGTCAGTGGTCTTAATACAAACATTGTTATATCCCTATCTGATGTCCATTTTGGTGAAGATTGTTGATCCTTGAAGTTTGTTTACAAGGTTGGAGATTAATGGAAGGGGGTAGGTGTTCTTTACCATATGCTCATTTAGGGGTCAATAGTCCTGGCAAGGTTGTAGCCCTCCATCCTTTTTCTGTATGACAAAAAATGATGATGCCTGTGGGGATTTCAAGGGTTGGATCTTCCCAGTCTTGAGGTGTTCATTGACAAACTCTTTGCAAGCAACCCATTCCTTGGGATTTAGATGGTATACTTTGGCTATCTTTGGAATGAAAGAATTGGTACAGTTGATAGCATGGTTGTAAGATCATGATGGAGGAAGCTCCCCATTTTTTGGTTCCTTGAACACATCTTTATAGGAAGCATACTCTTTGGGGAGGATGTGCTCAATGGTCTTGGCCTTCTAGACAAGCTCACTAGAGAGGATAAGCTTTCCTACTCTTTGCAGGAGAGCAATGTCTTGTAGAATTTGATTGGCTATAACTGTTATGCAGGGTGTACCTCAAGAGACTAAGACTAAGACCTCCTAGGCAGGACACTCATGAAGAGGTACAACTCAGCCTGGAGGGATGAAGGACTATATACCTGAGTAGGTAGCCTAGGGACTATATGTTCGAGAGAATGGTCTGAGTGACTAAGGGGCCCAAGGAGGGCAACAAAGGACTAAGAGCCTGAGGAGGCTGATGAGGGACTGAGGGGACTCAAGAGTACATGTGAATTGTGCAGATTGAGAATAGAGTACAAGGTGATGAATGTAGGTTTATATACTAAAAGATAATGTGCACAGACCAAGTGGTGTGAAAGAACACATAAGTGTAGAACAATATGGAATGTGAAGGAATTGGAGAAAGAGTAAGCAATGATGACAATCATTGCTGTGGGAAGACTAAGCAAAGAAGAAGATAAGAGATAAACTAAAGTGGTATGACACTCACATGGGAACCATTTGTGACAATAACAAAGTGAATGTATTCATAGAAGAATATGCCAAAGATAGGAGAGTGGCAAGGGCAAAGTAAGGAAAGAAAGGTGATATCATGAAAGAGAAGGGAAATTGTAACATTGCCCCCTTCATATACTTGAGCTCCTGGCTCGAAGATCTCAATGTCCATCAATCTGCAAAGATGGTCCAATGTAGAGTGCAGTGGCTTGTTCAACAGTGTAATGTTCAAGTGGACAATCATCGACGAGGTGACCAATCTTGTGGCAGTGAGCACAAGTTCTTCTAGGACAGAAGTGGGGTCCATGGCCCCAGCACAGGCAGTATGAGCAGTGGGTAGTAAGGCAACAGTGAGCAGGATGATCAGGGGCAAGGATGTTACAGGAAGAGCAGCAGTATTCTGGGCAACAGTGAGCAGGATGATCAGGGGCAAGGATATTACAGGAAGAGCAGCAGTATTCTGGGCAATTGTCTCAATAGTGACCCAACAAGTTACAGTGGTAGCAATGAGTGGAAGGGGTGGCTGGGGAGCACACCAAAGGGGACTCAATGGTTTGGGTTGCTAAGGAGAGAACTCATTGTCCACTGGGGAGGAGGATAACTTGGAGGTTGGCTCAGTTGCAGGCGAGGATGGATTGGTCTAGGCAGTAGTCATTAGATGATTGCGGCGGAGATGGAGGAGAGGATGGGGTGGTATTGGAGAGGTGAGCAAGAAGAGGAGGAGGAGAAGACAGAGGAGGAATGACTAATGGAGGAGGGGAGCATAGCATAGTGGCAAGAAGAGAATGATATCAATCACAAGCATCCATGGGCATAGAAAGAAATACATTGCGAAAAGTGGGGTAAACCAATCTAGGGTCAAGGTGTTTGACAAAAATATGAAAACTGTGAAGGTGAAGAAGAGTAAGGACTCGTTTGGGGATATGATTGATCAGAAGACGAAGGGGAAGGCCAAAGTTTGTAGGGAGATCCAAAGGAGCAGACTGAAAATGGAATCTCTGGGAAGAAGAAGTGTCAAAGAAGAGGCATACTAATTCCTGAGAAATCTCATCTTGTTGGAATAAAGGATCATTTTTGATGGCATGGATGAGGGTGGGAGTGGAGAGGATGCCTGCATAAAGCATGGAAATAGAAGAAGCTGGAAGAAAGGTGGGTTGAACAGGATGCAAGTATAAAGGTGAGGAGATAGAGATGATAGAGTGCAAGGGAGAGGAAGTGGGTGATTGGGAAGAAGACATTGTATGCACATTTAAAAAGGGGGAGAAAAGCTAAGAGGAAAATAGTCAAGTGGAGGAAGGCAAGGGACATCATTCTATGGTAGGTTGTGGGTCTTTTTATAGCTAGAGAGGATGGCATGAGCATGATGGAGATTACTTTCTGGTTCCCACATGTTCTTGGATGCTGAGTAACCTTTCCATGTGGTCAGGTACTGATAGCAGCCAGGGGAGCCCTTGTGTGCAAGAATGCCGTCAACTTCATATTCTTCTTTGTTGTCTATGACATCAGGTGGTGGAGTGGGAAATGAGGGTCTATGTGCTTCTGTGGAGTAGTATGGCAATAGAAGAGTGGTGTGGAATACATTGTGAATTTTCCATGAGGATGGGAGATGGAGGCAGTAGGTAAGTGGGGATAAGACCTGTGAAATTTCAAAAGGGCTGAGGCATTTCAAAGCTAGTTTTCTAGAAGGGTATAGGATGTGGAGATTGGTCGCTTCTAGCCAGACCTTATCTCCAACCTTCCAGGGGGAAAACTTCCAAGTGATGTGTTGGGTCATTAGTTGTCAGGCCAATTCATGGGCCACTAGGGCTTCCTTTCTAGATTCTTCTAGGTGGGAAAGTCAATTAGTGAGGGCAGGAATGAAAGTGGTTCCTAGAGGGGGGTAGGCATGTAGTTCATACCCAAGCATGAGGGAAAAGGGGGAGGCCTTGGTGGACAAGTGTGGAGAGGAGTTGTGTTGGAATTCTGCTGTGGTGATGAAGGTGGACCAGGTGTGTGGCTGGTTAGTACAGAATATTTGAAGGTATGTCTCAATCTCTTGGTTCACTCATTCAGTTTGTCCATCTGTCTGTGGATGATAGGTGGTAGAGAGGCAAACGTCATAGTGGAGGAGGTAGGCGAGTTCTCAGGTGAATGCAGAGGCAAATTGTGGACCCCAATCAGAGATGATGGAGTCATGGAGGCCAAATCGTTTGAAGACATTGTTAAAAAAGAGTTGGGCAACTCCTGCTGTGTCAATAGTTTTGAGGCAAGATATGAGAATTACCCCCTTCGTAAGGCCATGGTCGACCATGACCAGCAAGGAATCAAACCCAGAGGACAAAGGGAGGTCGGTGATGAGGTCCATAGAGAGTTGGTGGAAAGGGAGGTGTTACAAACATAGAGCAATGAGCAGATTCCTCTCATTTTCTTCCTTTCAACTATGCACTCAATTTCTCTTCGCAGTTCTATCATATTCCAGGATCAGATAGCCCCTGGCTAGATGATCACTCATACCTGGCTTTCTTTCCTTCTCCGCAGCTGGATGAGTTGTTCTTCAGTTCCCATGTTACTGCTGATTGCAGTCATGCCACTTAACTTTCTCATGTCCTCCCTATAGCATGACATGACTTACACCTTCCTATTTTGGCTATGGTTACACCTCCTCTATTTCCAGACGCTTACTCCTCTGTGCTGCATTTGTCCACAGTTATGCATCTCCCCCATATTCATACTAGGCATCTCACATTAACCCTAAATTGTGTACAGCTCTGTCTAGGTATTTATACACACCCTGTACTTGTATTGTCCTCCAGTTAGTTCTATGCAATCTATGCATAGTTTCTTCCTATCTATGAGTCCTCAAGAGGATAGTGAGAATCTTGGCTTTCAATAGTCTTGCACCACTAGTTGAGTGTGCACTCAACAGTTAGATTCCATGCATATGCATAACAAAAGAACTAACTCATCCCTCTGCCCCTGCTATTTAGCAGAAGGGTGAGAAGCCTATCAAAACAGCCTATTGAGTACCAGAATCAAGTGATGAAGAACCCATCCCTCACAGAGAATCCTTGTATCCTGAAATAGAACATCAACAAAACCCCTCTCCTCCACCCACATGACAAATTTCTGGTCAACCACCTCCCAATCCTCTGTTCGGACAAAGAAGGAGACAACCTTCAGTCACTCCAGAAAATATCCAAGCATCCCCAAGACAACTTGCCCCACCACTCCTAACTCGAGAAGACCAAGAATATGCAGATGTTTTCACTGATCCCACTACTCCTGTACAACCCATTGAATCTCCACCACAGATTAACATCATCCTAGACCCTGATGTTCCTATGCCTCCTACCACCCCTCACATGAACCTGCCAAGGAACATGAATCTCATAAGGCTGAACAATGGGCTGGTCTCCCTGCCAATTTCTCTGGAGAAGTGTTGGATGCATCTTGATGGCTAGCTTCTATGGAAGCGTACTTTGCCATGAATGACCATATTTATGATGATGACATCTCTCGAATCCTCACTACCTTGAATAAAATGAATAAAGGACAAGGAAGAGTGTTTGCCAAGAGCTGGTATCCAAAAGCCCCACTCTCTACATGGGCACTCTTTGCTGATGACTTTAACAACACCTTTGTCCCTGTTGGAGAAAAGGAACAAGCCTGCAACAATCTGTATGAAATGAAGCAATCTGATTTTCCAGAGCTGACTGAGAGTCGACTACCCACACATCTGAAAAGAGGAAACTTCGATGCATACACTGCCACCTTCTGATTAAAAGTAGACAAAAGTGGTCTGATTGCAGCCCACAATGAGATCTTAATTGACATCCTACAAAGAGGAGTCAATTCAAAATTAGCAGACATGATTGGATCCCCAACCAAAGAATTGGGACAAATGGCTAAGTGCAGCACAACAGTTCAATGAGAACCTACTCTGGCTAAGATGGATTCATGACCCAAAATGATTCCTCCCCCTCACCTATGGGAGACCTTCACAAGCCCCACAAGACCCCAATGCTATGGATATAGATGTGATCTGGCTCACTCCCATAGAGCAAGCAGAGCATATGAAGAACAACAAATGCTTTGTTTGTCATAGGGTTGGATGTTGATCCACCAATCATAAAGGAGATTCTAAGACTTGTTGCTTTCAGCAGAGACAATGAGTAAACACCATAGAAGTCAATCAAATAGATGCTCTCAGGGAATTCATCCAGAACACTGATCTTCCTAGGGATGAATTGCTTCAGATCTTAAAGCTCTGCACACCAGAATCTACTGAGCAAGTTCACGCAGTACGGATTAACAATGATTTGGGTTTTTAATGAGGAGGGAAGTAGCAATGTCTTCTCCTCACATCGTCCCTCCTGTATTTGTATCAGATATCTACTCTAGAGCAATCAAACTCCCCATTCATCTGAACAAATCAGGAGCTACCTGAATCATTGCAGCAACTGCCTTAATAGATAGTGGCGCTACTGGATGTTTTGTCAACAAACATCTCACACAAGCAAATCAATGGCATATGATTTGCCTGAAAACCCTGCTCCAGGCACATAATGTTGACAGGACAGACAACCGAAATGGAATGATCTGCCACTATGTCACACTAACTCTAAAAATCAGGGATCTCATGGAGGATTGATGTTTCTTAGTCATTGACTGTGGAAATGAAGGAGTCATTCTCAGGATCAACTGGTTATGGGAAACAAATCCCAAAATAGATTGGGCAACTGGAAAGATCACCCTATCCGATCAACCACAGGTAACAACACACTGGGATTACACTTCCCAACAATATTTGCTATGATATCTGGAGCTCAACCCAGAAATCCATAATGAAATGCAGTATCAAAAAGCCCTCCTCCATAAAATCAGAAAGCTCACCCTCTCTACCAAACTGGCTCAACAAAAACATGAAGAGGAGCAACCCTTACCACCTGAATATCAAGCCTACCAGGATTTATTCAATGAACCAAAGCCTGGTGAACTTCCTCCACATAGACCTTATGATCATGCAATCGACCTCTCCCCTTCCTTCATACCTAAGATCACAAAAGTATACCCACTGAATTCAAAAGAGATGGAGGCTTGCAAACAGTTCATTGATGAACACTTGAAGTCAGGAAAAATAAAACCTTCAAAGTTGCTCCAAGCCTCCCCTTTCTTCTTCATTCAAAAAAAGGATGGAGGGTTATGACCTTGCCAAGACTATAGATATCTCAATGAGCATACCATCAAAAATGCATATCCACTACTGCTGATCTCCAAGCTAATGGACAAACTAAGGGGATCAACAATCTTTACCAAGATGGATATTTGCTGGGAGTATAATAACATCCACATCAAACCAGTGGACACCTGGAAAGCTGCCTTTATCACCCCTTTTGGTCTTTTTGAACCCCTCATCATGTTCTTCAGCATGTGTAATTCCCCCCCCATCTTTCAGGCCTTAATGGACAACCTCTTTTGTGATATGGTGGCAGAAGGGTGGCTTATCATTTATATAGACAACCTCATCATCCATTCTGACAATCAGCACAATCATTACAAATGGACTCAGCATGTTCTCCAATGTATGCAGGAACACAATCTCTTCTTGAAACTGTCCAAATGTTTTTTTAACATAACAGAGGTAGAATATCTCAGCATGATCATTTGACCAGGACACATAACTCTGCATCCTGCCAAACTCTCCACTATATGTGACTGGATGCCCCCAAAGTTGGTAAAAGCCATGCAATCCTTCATAGGCTTTTGCAATTCCTACAGGAAATTCATTCCAAATTTCTCTGCCCTCAGTCACCCCTTGCACAACCTCACTAAGAAAAATGCCCACTGGGATTGGTCCTCCGATTGTCAGCAAGCCTTCCTGGCTCTTTGGGATGCGTTCACTAAGCAGCCAGTCCTTTGTCTCCCAAACCTAGCTGACCCTTTTTGGGTTATGGCTGACACATCCTTAGTAGCATCAGGGGCTGTCCTCATGCAGAAAGATGCTAATGGTGACCTCCATCCCTGCTCATACTTTCCAAGACTTTTGCCCCTGAAGAACACAACTATGATATCTATGATTGGAAGCTGCTAGTGGTTATTCATGCTTTGGAGGAATGGCACCACTATCTTACTAGTACTTCTCATAAGGTCACCATCATCACCAACCACAAAAACCTTGCCTATTTCAAACAGCCACACAAACTGTCCCGGCAGCAGGCTTGCTAGATGTTATTGCTGCAGGATTTCGATCTTGTGTTCCACCATACTCCAGGGACTGCTATGGGCCCAGTGGATGCTTTGTCTTGCCTACTGAGCATAGAGGTTCAGGACAACAACCAGGATGTCACCTTGTTGTCTATGGCTCATTTCATCCACACATTGGACACCACCCTCACCACCAAGATCACTTCTTCTACCCCATCCAATCCCTTGGTGATGGACGCCCTGGCTGCTTTGGACCAAGGCCACTTGCTCTTGCTCAGGGCCTCTCATCAGGACTGGAAGTTTGCAGACAGACTGCTCTACTTTCACAACCAGCTGTATGTTCCTGAGGCAGCCTGTCTCCCTTTGGTTCATGCTCTCCATGAATCTGCTGCAGGAGGACATGGTGGCTTCTTTCACCTCCTCCATCTCACCCAGCATGATTATTGGTGGCTGGGTCTCTCTACTTTCCTCTGGCATTTTGTTGCAGGGTATGCAGTCTGTCAAGCCAACAAGGTGCTCACTCACCCACCCATTCCTCCTTTGACCCCTATCTCATTGGCTGCTACTCACCCCTTCCAACAACTCTCCATCAATCTCATCACCACCCTCCCCCTTTTGGGGGGTTTTGATTCTGTGATGGTCGTGGTCAACCATGGCCTTACAAAGGGGGTCATTTTCCTCCCTTGCCATTCATCCATCAATGCTGTCGGAGTAGCAACCCTTTTTTAAAAAAATGTGTTTTCCCAGTTCAGCCTACATGACAAATGTATTTCTGATCAAGGCCCCCAATTCACCTCTACATTCATCAGAGAACTTTCCCACCTCCTACAATATGACCTTGCCCTTTCCACTGCCTACCATTCCCAAACCGATGGGGAAATGGAGCAAGTCAACCAAGAATTGGAAACATACCTCTGAATCTTCTACCAGGGGCAACCCCACACTTGGTCCAATCTCCTCCCCATGGCAGAATTCACTCATAACTCCATAGTCCACTCAATGACCAAGCAGACCCCCTTCTTACTAATGATGGGTTATGAACCCAGGACATATCTGGCCATCAGACAAACCTTCCTACCTGCCCTCAAGCAATGGCTTACTATCCTTAACAAAGCCTGAGAGGAAGCACAGCAGGTCCATCAGGTGGCATGACAGGCCATGTCAGAAAGGGTCCAATCCTCTTACAAACCATGGAAAGTGGGTGATAAGGTATGGTTAGACAACCACAACATAAAGCTACACTATGCCTCCAGGAAACTCTCCCCACAGAGAAAAGGTCCTTTTGAGATAATCCAGGTCCTGTCTCCAGTTACCTTTAAGCTGAAACTTCTCCCAACTTGGTGAATACACCCAGTGTTCCATGCCAATTTGTTATATCCCTATAAAGAAACCCCTGAACATGGACCCAATTACATCAACCCCCTGCCCAAGCACATTGATGGAGAAGACCAATATGAGGTAGATCAAATTCTCACTCATCGAGGTACCACAGCACAAAGGCAGTATTTGGTCTGATAGAAAGGTTACTCATCTGCCAAAAATACATGGGAACCAGAATGCAATTTGACAGATTCCCACAAACTTCTTCTGGCATATAAGGCTGTATGGCCCAAAGATTTCCCTCCAACTGGTCAAAGAAGAAGGAGAATGTAGTATGCCAACCCTCTTTTACTTAAATAACAACATGATCTCCATTCTCCCCTTTGTCCTTACCTTTCTTCTTATTTCTTTCATCTTCATCCTTCTTCTTTTATTTGTAGTTCTTCTTTGTCTGTGGAACACCCACCACTACCTCGTTTCCCAATGTGTCAACATCCACTATGCCCTCACCTCTGCTGCCATTGTATATCAGTATCACTCCCAGAATTGGGACCAGCCTGTCCAGGACCAACCCCCCATCCCTACTCTCATCATCGACCATGCACAAGCGTGGTGTCTCTCTATTGAGTTCTCCAACACAGGGTGGGGATCTGTCTTGGGAAATGCCTGGTGACCCTTCACATTCATCTCCCAATTTTCCTATCCACCCCTTTTGGCAGTATTTAGACTTCATTCTCTCTGATCTGCCTTGATATCAGCTGATCGGCAGACATTTATGTAATATTGTCTTACCTATACAACCCCTGTCTCACCCCCTGGCTGTGGAAGATAATCCACTGCTATGCCTCAATCATCTTGCTTGCCCTCAACTGGTTAACCTTTTGTTTGATCTTCTGTGAGATCCTGCTGTTGTTTTTGTGTTAGAAGATGTTCCTTTCTTTCAGGAATCATTTTACTTGCCACTCATCATTCACCTCTCCAGATTCTATTTCATCACTCAACAGTCCCTCGTTGCCCTCCTTCCTTGCCTGTCTTATGATGGAGACACCCAAGTGGAAGTGAATGCTAAAGTCGCCTGCTTGTCAGTATCATCCATGCAAGAAATGATTGGTGACCTCACATTACTTGTGGGACTTCCATGGACAGTTCACAACCTCCCCAGGGAGTTGGTTCTCCCACATCTCTGACTCCATGTCTCCCTCCTCACCAAGGAGGAATGATGCTTTTACTTGTTTCCTGACGCAACGAGTTCCCCTGACCACTGGGTTCACATGGGTGGAACCACTGGGGATGGAGAACTTTCCCCAGGACATTCGATGCAACCAACCATCCCACGGCTATCTACCCCACCACATAACTTTGTCCCAGTTTGTCCAGACACTCCCCAACCAAACCCCAGTACCCCCAACTCCACCTACCCAGTGATTCCAGTCCCACCTCTGTGACCCACCCATGTCTGAGTTTACACCTGATAAGCTTGCGTCTCTCCAAAGTTGGTTCGCCCTGGCCCTTCTTGCAATAAATGAAGTACCAAGGGATCAAACTCAACTACTGGTGGACTATATGATGAGGATCAGCAAGAGAGCTCCTCCAGTCAATCCTCCCCCTCTAAGTCTAGCATCTCGAAGGGGGCAGTCGCTTTGCTTCACCTGCAGGGCCACTAATCACTATTGATCCAATTGTTGACACTACTGCTGTCCTTACTGCCACCTTCCCGCTCCCAGGCATCCCCAATATGCTTGTCCACAATACCTTTGTGTTATGCATACGCACAGAAGCTAACTGTTGAGCACACACTCAAGTAGTGGTGCAAGACTATTTTAAGCTGGATTCTCACTTATCCTCACAAGGACTTGTGGACAGGAAGAATCTACATGTGGATTACGCAGAACTAACTGGCGAGAGTACAAGTACATGGCATATATAAATACCTAGACAGAGCTGTACATGATTCAGGGCTAGCGTGAGATGTCTAGTATGAATATGGGGAGACGCATAACTGTGAACAAATGCAGCACGGAGGAGTAAGCATCCAGTGATGAAGAAAGTGTAACCATAGCCCAAAATAGGAAGGTGTAAGTCACATCGTGCCACAAACAGAATGTGGGAAAACTAAGTGGTGTGACTGCGATCAGTGGCAATAAAGAAGTCAAAGGATGACTCATCTGGCTGTGGAGGAGAATGGAAAGCCAGGTATGAGTGATTGTCCAGCCAGGGGCTGTCTGATCCTGGAATGCAGTAAAACTGTGTAGACAAATTGAGTGCATAATCAAATGGAAGAAATAGAGATGTGTCCGGCCATTGATCTAAGTTTGTAACATTACCCCTGGCACAGATCGGAGGCACCAACTCAGACAATATCCTCCCCACCGGAGTGGAACTCCTCACTGGTGGCACGATTGGTAGTGGGGTCTGGTGTTGGCGATGTCGAGCAGAATGGGTCTGAGTGTCCTGCAAGGCCATACCTAGGACAAAGGCATTGTGGACAAGTGTATTGGGGATGCCCAGGAGTGGAAAGGCAGCAGTAAGGGCAGCGGTAACATTGACAATCAGATCAATAGTGAGTAGTGGCCCCACAGGTGAAGCAAAGCGACTGCCCCCTTCGAGATGCCCGAGACTTAGAGGGGGAGGATTGATTGGAGGAGCTATCCCACTCATCCTCATCATATAATCCACCAGCGATTGAGCTTGGCCCTGTAGTGCTTCATTCATGGCTAAGAGAGCCATGGCAAATCAACTTTGGAGAAAGGTGAGTTCGTCAGGTGTAAACTTGGACATGGGTGGGTCATGGAGGCAGGATAGGGATTGGGGGGTTGTTTGAGTCAGGGGTGCTGGGGTCCAGTCTGGGAGTGTCTAGACAAATTGGGACAAAGTTATGGGTCGGGGTAGGTACCTGCAGGGTGGTTGGTTGCGTCGTATGTCCTGGGGAAAGTTCTCTAGCCCCAGTGGTTCTACCCATGTGAACCCAGTGGTTGGAGGCAGTTGGTGAGTCTGGAAAGAGGTAAAAGCGTCGTTCATCCTCTATGAGGAGGGAGAGCCAGAGTCACAGATGTGGGAGTACCAACTCCCTGGAGAGGTCACAAATTGCCTGTGGGAGTCCCATGAGTAATGTGAGGTCCCTGATCATTTCTCAAGCTGAGGCGATGGATGAGCAGGCGACTTCAGCATTGACTTCCACTCAGGAGTTGTCTTCATAAGAAAGGCGAGGGAGGAGAGCAACGAGGGAATGCTGAGTGATGAAATAGAACCCAGAAAGGCAGATGACGATTGGCAAGTAGAATGATTCTTGGAAGAATGGGATGCCTTCTAATGCAAAAATGATAGCAGGATCTTGTAGAAGGTTGAACAGAAAATTGACCAGCTGAGGATGAGCAAGACAGTTAAGATGAAGAGGTGGGTTATCCCCCACAGCCAAAGGATGAGACAGGGGTTGTATGGGAAGAACAGTGTTACATAGGTGTCTGCTGATTGGCTGATAGCATAGCAGATCAGAAAGAATGAAATCTAAGTAAAGCCAAAAAGGATGGGTGGAAATGGTGGATAAGAGTGGGCAGTCACCAAGTGTTTCCCAGGGTGGATCCCCACCCTCTGTCATTCTCATTGGTAGTGTCTGGGAATTCAACTGATAGACACCATGCTCATGCATAGTCTATGATGAGGGTTGGGATGGGCAGTTAGTCCTGGACAGGTTGCTCCCAGTTAGGGGAGTGGTGTTGATATAGAACGGTGGCGGAGGTGAGAGCATAACAGGTGTTCACCCTTCAGGAAATGAGGCAACGATGGGTGTCCCACAAACAAAGAAGGATAAAGAAGAAGGGGACAAGGAAGAAAACAAAGGAAATGAGAAGAAAAGAGACGATGAAGGGGGGAACTGGGAACATAGTGGCATTTAAGGAGGTATGGGTGATGTGCTACATTCTCTTTCTTCTTCAACTGGCTGGGGGAAAGTCCTTAGGTTGGGCAGCCTTATAAGCCAGAAGGAGTTCATGGGAATCTGTCAGATTGTGTTCTGGTTCCCAAGTATTTTCGGCAGATGAGTAACCCTTCCATTGGATCAGGTGCTGCCTTTGTGCTGCAGTACCTTGATGAGCGAGAATTTGATCTACCTCATATTGGTCTTCTCCATCAATATGTTTGGGCGGGGGGTTGATGCAATTGGGTCTGTGTTCAGCTGTTTCCTTATAGGGGTATAACAAATTGGTGTGGAATACCGGGTGTATCCGCCAGGTTGGGGGGAGTTTCAGTTTGAAGGTAACTGGAGACAGAACTTGTACAATTTCAAAGGGACCCTCTCTTTGTGGGGAAAATTTTTGAGAGGTGTAGTGTAGCTTTAGGTTGCAGTTGTCTGGCCATACCTTATCACCCACTTTCCATGGTTTGCAAGAGGATCGGACCCTTTCTGCCATAGCCTGTCGTGCCACCTGATGGGCCAGCTGCGCTTCCTCATGGGCTGTATTGAGAATGGTAAGCCATTGCTCAAGGGCCGGCAGGAAAGTTTGTCCGATGGCTGGATATGCTCTGGGTTCGTAACCCATCATTAGTGAGAAGGGGGTTTGCTTGGTCACTGAGTGGACTGCGGAGTTGTGAGCAAATTCTGCCATGGGAAGGAGATCAGTCCAGGTGTGGGGTTGCCTCTGGCAAAAGATTTGGAGATACGTTTCCAGCTCTTGGTTGACACACTCTGTTTCTCCATCGGTTTGGAGGTGGTAAGCGGTGGACAGGGCCAGGTCATATTGTAGAAGGTGGGAGAGTTCTCTGGCAAATGCTGATGTGAATTGGGGACCTCTGTCCAAGATACATTTGTTGTGTAGGCCAAAGTGTGGGAAGACATGCTTGAAAAAGAGGGCAGCCACTCCAGTGGTATCAATAGACAAGTGACAGGGAAGGAAAATTACCCCCTTTGTAAGGCCATGGTTGACCATGACCAAGACAGAGTCGAAGCCAGTGGAAAGGGGAAGTGTGGTGATGAGATCGATGGACAATTGCTGAAAGGGGTGAACCACCACAGATGGGATAGGGGCCAATGGAGGGACAGTTGGGTGGGTGAGTACCTTGTTGGCCTGGCACACAGCACACCCAGTGACAAAACGACAAAGGAAAGTAGAGAGGCCTGGCCACCAGTAGTTCCATTGGACAAGATAGAGGAGGTGGAAGAAGCCCCTATGTGCCCCCACCAGGGACTCATGGATTGTCTGTACTAAGGAGAGGTGGGCCAGTTCAGGGACATAGAGCTGGTTGTGGAAGTACAACAGCCTGTCAGTGAACTGCCAATCCTGCCGAGAGGCTCGGGGTAGCAATGAGCAGCCTTGGTCCAGAGCAGCCAGGGTATCCACAACCAAAGGATCAGATGGGGTGGAGGAAGCAATCTTTTGTGCAAGTGCGATGTCCAGTGCTCAGATGAAATGGTCGGTGGATAGTAGGGTGACGTCCTAGTTGTTTTCATGCATGTCCACATCCGGCAGGCGAGACAGCATGTCGGCCAGGCCCATGGTGCTTCCCAGGGTATGGAGAAAGACCAGGTCAAAGTCTTGTAGAAACAGCATCCATCATGCCTGATGGCAAGAAAGCATATGGGGCCATTTAAAGTAGGCAAGATTCTTATGATCTGTGACAATGGTGACTTTATGAGTGGTCCCAGTGAGGTAATGATGCCATTCTTCCAAAGCACAAATGACTGCAAGTAACTCCCAATCATAGATGTCATAGTTTCATTCTTCTGGGGTGAATGTTTTAGAGAAGTAGGAGTAGGGGTGAAGGTCCCCATTCACATCCTTTTGCATCAGGACAGCTCCTGACACCACAAGGGAAGCATCGGTCATCACCCAAAAGGGGACAGCCAGGTCAGGGAGTTGAAGAATTGGCTTTCTGGTGAATGCGTCCTGAAGGACCAAAAAGGCCCATTGGCAATCTGAGGACCAATCCCAATGAGCAGATTTCTTGGTGAGGTCATGGAGGGGTCAGCTCAGGGTGGAAAAGTTTGGGATAAATTTGTGGTAGAAATTGCAGAAACCAATGAAAGATCAGACTGCTTTCACTGATTTAGGGGGTTTCTAGTCGTGTATGGCAGAGAGTTTGGCGGGGTCTAACATTATTTCTCTGGGGCATATGATCATCCCAAGATATTCCACCTCAGAGACGTTAAAAAAACATTTGGAGAGTTTCAGGAAGAGATTGTGTTCTCTCATGCATTGAAGGATCCTGAGAGTCCACTGGTGGTGTTCCGACTGATTGTTTGAATAGATGATAAGATCATCCATGTAGATGATCAGCCAGCCCTCCGCTACCATGTCATGGAAGAGATCATCCATGAGTGCCTAAAAGGTCAGGGGGGAGTTACACATGCCAAAAAACATTACAAGTGGTTCAAAAAGGCCAAAAGGGGTGATGAAGGCCACCTTCCAGGTGTCTTCTAGTTTAATGCAAACATTGTTATACCCCCACCGGATATCCATTTTGGTGAAGATTGTGGAACCCCTCAGCTTATCCATCAGCTTGGAAATAAGTGGAAGCGGATACGCATTTTTGACAGTGTGTTTGTTAAGATATTGGTAGTCCTGGCAGGGTCAGAGTCCTCCATCCTTTTTTTGAATGAAAAAGAATAGAGAGGCTTGGGAAGATTTGGAGGGTTTAATTTTGCCAGATTTCAAATGTTCATTGACAAATGCTTTGCAAGCCTCCATCTCTTTTGGGTTCAGGGGGTAGATTTTTGCCACTTTCAGTACAAATGAAGGGGCAAGGTCAATGGCATGGTCATAAGGTCTGTGTGGGGGTAGTTCTCCTGGTTTTGGTTCTCCAAATACATCTACATAAGCGTGGTATTCCAACAGCAGGGGTTGCTCTTCCCCTATATTCTGTTGAGCCAGCTTGGTGGAGATAGTGAGCTTTCCAATTTTGTACAGTAGCACTTTCTGATATTGTGCTTCATTGTGGATTTCGGGGTCCAGGTTGAGATATCGTAGTAGATATCTCTGGGAGGTGTGGTCCTGAGGTCTGATTTTCAGTTGATCTGGAAGGGTGATTGTCCTGGTGGTCCAATCTATATTTGGATTCATCACTTGTAACCAATTGATTCCCAGGATGACTCCTTCATTTCTGCAATCTATGACCAAGAATCATCAATCTTCCATGAGGTCTCTGATTGTTATTGTCAATATTACATAATGGTGGATCATGCCATTTCAGTTGTCAGTACTGTCAACATTGTGTGCTTTGATGGGGATATTCAGGTGAATCATTTGCCACTGATTTGCTTGTGTGAGATGTTTATTAACAAAACATCCTGTAGTACCACTGTCTATGAGGGCAGTTGTTGCAATAGTTTGGGTAGCTTCTGGTTCATTCAGGTGAATGGGGAGTTTGATTGCTCTAGAGTAGATACCTGATATGAATACAGGAGCAACAGTATGAGGAGGAGAAGACATTGCTACTTCCCTCCTCTTCAAAAACCCTGACCATTGTTGGTTCGTACCGCATGGACTTGTTCCACAGGCTCAGGTGCACATAACTTCAGAATACAAAGTAGTTCATCTCTGGGAAGATCCGTGTTCTGGATGAATTCTCCCAGAGCATCGGTTTGGTTTGTTTCTACTGCGTTTACTGGCTGTTTTGAAGGGAAGTGGCGAGCTTTGAAATCCCCTTTATAATTTGTGGATTGACATCCGACTCTGTGGCAAACAAAGCATTTGTTGTTCTTCATATGCTCAGCTCACTCTACAGGAGTGAGTCGGATAGCATTGATGTCCATAGTATTGGGATCCCAAGAAGGTCATGAGGATCCACCATAGGTAAGGGAAAGGAATCTTTTCAGGTCCCTGATCCTTCTTAATCTGAGTAGGTTTTCATTAAACCTTTGTGCTGCGCTTAGCCATTTTTTCCAATTTGTTGGTTGAGGATCCAACATAGTCATCATGTCAGCTAGCTTTGAATTGACTCCTCTTCATAGGACGTCAATTAGGTTCTCATCATGGACTGCGATCAAGCCACTTTTCCCTACTTTTAGTCAAAAAGTAGCAGCATAGGCATCAAAGTTTCCTCTCTTTAAGTGTGAGGGTAATCAACTCTCGGTTGGTTCCAGGAAGTCTGATTGTTTCATCTCATATAGATCATTGCAAGCTCTTTCCTTTTCTCCAATGGGGACAAAGGTGTTGTTGAAGTCATCAGTAAATAATGCCCAGATAGAAATTGGGGCTTTTGGGTACCAGCTCTCTGCAAATACCCCTCCCCTTCCTTTGTTCATTTTGTTTAAGGTAGTAAGGATCCTTGAGACATCATCATCATAGATGTGGCTATTCATGGTAAAGTATGCTTCTATTGAGGCCAGCCATCAGGACGCATCCAATGCTTCTCTGGAGAAGTCGGTGGAGAGGCCTGCATGTTGTTCTGCTTTGTGTTCCTTGGCAGGATCATGCTGAGGGGTCGTAGGAGGCATTGGAATGTCTGGGTCAGGAGTGATGTGGATCTGAGGGGGTTCAATGGGTAGTATAGGAGTAGAAGGATCCATAAATACATCCAAGTATCTGTAGTCCTGTTCTTGGATTAGTACAGGCAGGGCAAGTTGTCCTGGAGATGCTTGGATGTTTTCCGGAGTGACAGAAGGTCGTCTTCTTCTTTGGCCAAACAAAGGGTTAGATGGAGGTTGACCAGAGATTCGTCTGGAAGTAGGCTGAGGGGAGGGCGTTTGTTGATGCTCGATATACGGAGGCTCAGTTTTGTGGAAAGGGTGTTCTTCATCACTTGATTCTGGTGCTCGATAAGCCGTGATTTGATATGTTCTCACCCTTCTGCTGAATAGCAGGGGCAGATGGATGAGTTAGTTCTTTTGTTATGCATACGTGCAGAAGCTAACTGTCGAGCACACACTCAAGTAGTGGTGCGAGACTATCTTAAGCTGGATTCTCACTTATCCTTGCAAGGACTTGTGGACAGGAAGAATCTACGTGTGGATTGTGCAGAACTAACTGGCAAGAGTACAAATACATGGTGTGTATAAATACCTAGACAGAGCTGTACACGATTCAGGGCTAGCATGAGATGTCTAGTATGAATATGGGGAGATGCATAACCATGAACAAATATGGCATGGAGGAGTAAGTGTCCAGTGATGAAGAAAGTGTAACCGTAGCCCAAAATAGGAAGGTGTAAGTTGCGTTGCGCCGCAAACAGAATATGGGAAAACTAAGTGGTATGACTGTGATCAGTGGCAATAAAGAAGTCAAAGGATGACTCATCCAGCTGTGGAGGAGAATGGAAAGCCAGGTATGAGTGATCATCCAGCCAGGGGCTGTCCAATCCTGGAATGCAGTAAAACTGTGTAGACAAATTGAGTGCATAATCAAATGGAAGAAATAGAGATGCATCTGGCCATTGATCTAAGTTTGTAACACTTTGCCCTAGATGTGGTCTTGCAGGACACTCAGACCCTTTCTGTTCAATAATGTCAATGCCAGATCCTCATGCCAATGACAACACCAGTGAGGAGTTCTACTCTGGTTGGGAGGATACTATCTGAGTCAGTGCCTCTGATCTACACTGGGGGTAATGTTACAAACATAGAGCAACAAGTGGGTTCCTCTCATTTTCTTCCTTTCAACTATGCACTCAATTTCTCTTCACAGTTCTATTGTATTCCAGGATCAAATAGCCCCTGGCTAGATGATCACTCATACCCAGCTTTCTTTCCTTCTCCACAGCCAGATGAGTCATTCTTTGGTTCCCATGTTATTGCTGATTGCAGTCATGCCACTTAACTTTCTCATGTTCCCCCTATGGCATGACACAACTTACACCTTCCTATTTTGGCTATGGTTACACCTCCTCTATTCCCAGATGCTTACTCCTCCATGCCACATTCATCCATGGTTACACATCTCCCCCATATTCACACTAGGCATCTCATGTTAACCCTAAATTATGTACAGCTCTGTCTAGGTATTTATATGCACCCTGTACTTGTATTGTCCTCCAGTTAGTTCTGTGCAATCTACACATAGTTTCTTCCTGTCCACAAGTCCTCAAGAGGATAGTGAGAATCTCAGCTTTCAATAGTCTTGTACTACTAGTTGAGTGTGCACTCGACAGTTAGATTCTACACATATGTGTAACAAATGGGGAGTTTAATTGCTCTAGAGTTGGTACCTGATACAAATACAGGAGTGACAACATGAGGAGGAGAAGACATTGCTACTTCCCTCCTCTTTAAAAACCTGAATTGAGGTTGGTGTGAACCATATGGACCTGTTCTGCTGGTTCTAGGATGCAGAGCTTTAGGATGTAGAGTAGTTCTTCTCTCAGCAGGTCTGTATTCTGAATGAACTCTCTGAGGGCATCTGTTGGAGTAGCTTTTACTGTATTGACTCATTATTTCTGAGGGAAGCAATAAGGTTTAGATTCTCCTCTATGATTGGTGGATTGACATCCTACTTGGTGACAAACAAAGCACTTATTGTTTTTCATGTGCTCTGCATGTTCTACTGGAATGAGATGGATTACATCTATATCCATTGCATTTGAATCTTTGGTAGCACAAGAGGATCTCCCATAGGAGAGAGGAAGGAATCGTTTGGGGTCTTGAATCCTTCTAAGTCATAGCAAGTTCTCATTGAATTATTGTGCAGATGTTAACCATGTGTCCCAGTGCACAGGTTGGACGTTTAGTGTGGCCATCATATTGGCCAACTTTGAATCAACTCCTTGTCATAGGACATCAATCAGGATTCCATCATGGGCCATAGAAAGGCCACTTTTTGTTACGATTCCTTTTTCTTCCTCTTCACACGCTTCACTTTTTCCTTCGCACCTTCACCCGATCACATCGCGCATCACATGGACGCCGTTTCTCTTGAGTCATCGTGTCTTACACACGAGACTTCTCTTCCATTCCTCGAGCTTCCTTTTTCTCATTGACTCATCTTGATTACTCTTTCTTCGTCATCTTTTTCTCATTGACTCATCTTCCATGACTCACTATCTCCGATAAGATACCGACACAGCTTGGTCTGTGCGCACTTCTCGAACATATATAAACCC
Source organism: Boletellus ananas (assembly GCA_038089895.1). Classification (NCBI taxonomy): domain Eukaryota; kingdom Fungi; phylum Basidiomycota; class Agaricomycetes; order Boletales; family Boletaceae; genus Boletellus; species Boletellus ananas. The sequence continues at coordinate 2,499 of JBBPLS010000333.1, read as the reverse complement.
GAGTACTTAGGCCTGTATTCCCTAAGCTAGTCTTACTCGAATCTAGCCTCATTTACCTCAAAACCCTTGACCACCTAGCGAGCCTTGCTCCTAGGAAGATACCATCGAACCCGCAAGCGACCTTTGTCCCTCGCGGCCCATCCAGAACCCCCAGACCCGCCTAGCGACATCGTCCTAGAGCGGTTACCCAGAACCCGCTAAGTGACCTTCGTCCTTGCGGCTAACCTCGAACCCGCCTAGCGACCACCATATCCTAGTGCGGCTTACACCGAACCCGCTAAGCGACTTAGTCCTTGCGGTCTACCACTGAACCACTGAACCACCCAGAGGCTCTCGAGTCTACGTTCGACGCTACCCGCGCCAAACGTAACACTTTTGCCTACTTTCAATCAGAAAGTAGTAGTATAGGCATCAAAATTTCCTCGCTTTAAATGTGTAGACAGCCTACTCTCAGTCAGTTCTGGGAAGTCAAGCTGTTTCATTTCATATAGATCGTTGCAGGACCTTTCCTTTTCCCCAACAGGGACAAAGGTGTTATTAAAGTTGTCACAGAATAATGCCCAAGTAGAAATTGGTGTCTTGGAATACCAACTTTCCACAAATACTCCTCCTCATCCCTTATTCATTTTGTTAAGGGTTGTAAGGATCCTAGAGGCATCATCATCATAAATGTGATTATTTATGGTGAAGTATGCTTCCATAGAGGTGAGCCATTGTGAGGCATCCAAGGCTTTCCTGGAGAAGTCAATGGGAAGGCCAGCATGTCATTTGGCTCTGTGAGGTTCATGTTCCTCTGGGGGATCAGGTTGAGCAGATGAGGGAGGCATAGAGACATCAGGATCTGGGATGATGTTGATTTCAGGAGGGGACTCAATTGTCTGTACTGGGGTGGTTGGGTCTGTGAAAACATCTGGATATTCTGGATCTCCTTGAGTTAAGAGTGGAGGGGGCGAGTTGTCTGGGTGATGCTTGGATATTTTTGGGAGTGACAGAGGGTCATCCCTTTCTTTGTCCAAACAGGGGGTTTGGTGGTGGGCAATCAGATACTCGTCAAGAGGTGGATGGGAGAGAAGGGAATCATCAATGTTCTATCTCAGAGTGGTAGTGCTCCTTATTGTGGGGGATATAGTCCTCATCACTTGAATCAGGGACTCAGTAGGCCATGTTTGAAGGGTTCTCACCCTACTGCTGGATAGCAGGGGTGGAGGGGATGAGTTAGTTCTTTTGTTACACAAATGCACAGAACCTAACTGTCAAGCACACACTCAACAAGTAGTGTGAGACTAATAGAAACAGAGAGATCACACTATCCTTGCAAGGACTTGTGGACAGGTAGAAACTATGCATGGATTGCACAGAACTAACTGAAGAAACTACAAGTACAAGGCATGTACAGTGAGCAACAAAACTGTTCCAATGTTACATACATTTGGAATGATTGGTGAATACTGGCAGAACCATTAATGCTAGACCCTTGAACTATAGACAACATAGAAAGCCCTCATCAAGGGCATTCCAAGCATATATACATGTATTATGTAATTCTTTCTATATGCAGAGATACACACCAATTATTATGAGGTACTCATTGGAACAGTTTTGTTGCTGATTCAATATATTATGAGAACATTATGTTATATAGGGTTATTACATAATATATGAATCATGTGATGTACAATAGGTGTCAAAGTGCACAAACAAGCCAAAATACTACCTCTCTTTCCACTACTATCATCATGAAAGCCCTTTCTATTGATCAAATCAACCAATCCTCTCCCTTCTTGATTTGCAACAATCCACTAGGTGGATTGCTGCTGCTACTGGTCTTGGCATTGCTACCATCAGCAGGGTTCACTCTAAAGCTCTTCCTGATCTCCAGAAATCCTCTGGTGGCTGTCCCTCCATCTTAACTTGCACTGATATTCAATATGCTATTCACCTTATCAGTTCTGATAAGATTGAAAATGCTGTCCAAGTGACAAAATCACTTCAAGACATCAAGAACCAGCCCATCTCCTCCCAAACCATACATCTTCACCTCAAAAAGCTGGTATGAAAGCTGTGGTGAAGAAGAAATCCCCTCTTCTCTCTAAGCATCATAGGAAAGAGCATATGGATTTTGCTCTCAGTCATCAACACTGGACTATACAAGACTGGAAGCATGTCATATGGTCAGATGAGACCAAAATCAATTGCTTGGGGTCAGATGGTCAGAAGTGGGTGTGGAAAAAGGCAGGAGAGGGCCTTAGTAACAAGCTGGTACAAGGAACTCAAAATTCTGGTAGGAGATCTTTGATGATGTGAGGGATGGTGTTGGATTGGCTTGTACAATTGATGGTAGAATGGATGCTGACCTCTATGTCCAGATTTTAGAGGAGGAGCTCCAGAATACCCTAGAGTATTATGGCCAAACTCTAGAAGACATTATCTTTCATCAAAACAATGACCCCAAGCACACCAGCAAGCAGGCCAGAGATTGGTTCCAAGATCATGGCTATG
>JBBPLS010000332.1:0-24417 GCA_038089895.1 Boletellus ananas | reverse complement strand
TTGTATTACTTCACCCAAAACACTAGCATCAACTTGGTATCCAAAAACTCAGGTAACATTGCAAGGAAAAATAGGATAAGCATCGCGGGAAATTTGGGACGAAGGCCCAAACTGAGCTCTACTCGTATTACACTTAGCGGTATGACGTGGGGGCCTCTGCTCACCCACGTGCTTCCTTACCTCATTTTGATCGAGGTGCTGTGTGCAGAGAGCGGAGGACAGTGCCACCACGTTCGCACGTTCGCCCTCTGTCGGTTCGTCACTCGGATCAGGGAGAGCCGTTTTGGTCTCTCGCCGCCGTCGGGCCAGCATCGTCATCGTTGTCGAAACGCCGCGAGCCCGAAACGGAAGGGTAGGATACGGGTGAAATCCGATGGCGTCGTCAAGTTGTCGAAAATGGGGGCTCTTCGATATGCTGAGCAAGACGTGCGGACCCTCCCCCGTGTTTGTCTCCCCCCATGCCACGAGATCATCATCGGTACGATTTCGCTCGCCTATGCATGGCGCATGTGGGAAGTACCGAGGCAAACGGGAGGAGGGACTTGAGACGGATTACCTGCGCACGTGCGCGAGAGAGAGCTTGGCGAGAGGCCAAGAAAACGGTGTGAACGGTTTATATAAGGTGTACGTGAGCGCTTGAGCCGAGTCACATTCAGCTTATCAGTACTTAATCACTTAGTCACTGGAACGGTTCAAATGAACGCCTGCCTTGGGCTCATGCGGCCGTGAAACTGGCGGCTGATTGGCGGGGAGCAGTCATTTGTAGCATGGATAATATCTTTCAGGTACCTGACAAAATAAGGTCTAGTTGGAGATTTTGTCTCGGCAACATCCTGTAGATGTGGGAACCCCGCTCCACATTTACTCAACCAGCGCGTCTACGAAACCTGGCTCGCCCCCCGAGGCCCCGGCTTGTGCACACCAGCCGGTATGCTAGGTACATCGCTATTCTCCTTCGACGGGGTGAGCCGTACTGCATCACAGAAAAAACAGAAGCGTTACAATCCCATAGACACCATTATAAGGCTTTACAGTCAATCCATTATTTCGGAGGAATGGATTGGAAATGGATTGGAAGGGATTATAACGCTTCTGTTTTTTCAGTGATGTGCTCGCGTCGCAGGCTCTCGGACCTTAGACTGATTGCTGACTCTAAAATTTGGTCCTATAGACATGCCATTTGTTTTACAGATATCTTCTCACAGCCTGGTGACAAACTTGTCATGCCAAGTCTCAGGCCTGCTGCCATCAATATTCCAGGTATCATTAGAAGTTTAGAACGCATCATTTGCTTGGAGGTGTGTAACGGGTGTTCCATCATTCCATCATTGAGCTTCCCTGTGGCCCAAACAGGAACTGGGCGCAGTGAGATGTTTGCGCCGGCCGCATCGCGCACGGTGCGGCGCGTGGGCATACCGATTCACTTTCTCGGTCATAGACACATTGTTTCCTAATCAGTTCTCACCACGAACTGCGGAGCGGATTAGGAATCACTTAATCTGGTGGATCCACTGTATCCCTAGTTTGTGGAGCAGGAACAGAAGAAGAAGATAGATGTTACCCAACCGGCTAGGCCACTGTCAGCGCGCTGTGGTGAGGACAACGTCTCAGCCAACATGGTGTACGTACACTAATTCATAATACACTGGAGTTACAGGCCGACTCTCAGGCTTGTGCGGTCTGACTGGAGGGGTCGGCCGCTCTACGGCTCGACAGTGCTGCAAGGAATTACGACTCTATCACACCCTCCAACAAGTTGGGTGCCAAGATCAAATTCAGCTTGAACTTGCACATATTTGACGGACCGAGGCGGCAGTAGGGAGACTCGGCGAAGTTGCCCAACCACGTATAAAAAGAGCTCAGCAGCCCCGTGCCCATGTGTTCAATCATGTCTTCCGTCCAGCACCATACCGTCTCACCAACCTTGCCGACCGCCCTCGGAGACCAGACCCATCTCGAGTTGCCTGGCTATGATATCTGGTTCAACTATGTATGCCCCTCACCCAACCCTTGTTCTACTCCTCACACCCCCATCAGGTCCGGTCCCTCCACATCGTCCCAGCCATGCTGGATGTGTCCAAGTTCAAGGACGCTCTCTCCCGAGTTTTGCAATTATACCCACACAGCGCAGGAAGGCTTCGACATGCCGACGGCCGTTGGGCGGTAGGTGAAATATCCAGAATGTAGCCGTACTCTTGCTGAATTCCCTCAGATCGAACTCACGAATACTCCCGTTCCTTTGGACGTCGAGTACAAGGTCGACTCGAGTTCTGACAGCCCCCTGAATGACGATTGGACTGTGCAGGATGATCTTTCTTCGTTTACGAACTCCCCCCCGATGGATCCCAGTATCCACGACGGCAGCCCCCCCTTGATCTGTGTTAAGCTCATGTTCTTCAAAGGCGAGACATATGTTGGCGTCGCCTGGCAGCACTCGCTCGGTCCGTTACTACTCTGCATTTCACTTGCATGTTGCTGATTGCGCTGGTACTCCAGGTGATGGAATTCTGTTGTCCCGATTCCTTCATACGCTCTCCCAGCTCTACCAGGGCCTGCCAGTCAAATTTGCAGCCCCGAGTTTCCAGAGACCTCAGTTTCCTGCGCCGTCTGACTCTGCCGTGGCCGACATCTGGCCTCATATTTCCCACCTGCACAAGACTTACTCCTTCCAAGAATTGATAGCGTCGCTCCTAAGGCCCTCCGAGCATGTGAGATGGCGGATCGACAGTCGCGACCTCGACGAGCTTCAGTCTGTGCTATCTTCCAAGCAGCAGAACGGCCGATCAGTGTCGAAACGGGACTGCCTTACAGCATATCTCGTTACCTTGCTCAATCGTTCCACCAGCAAGCCCTTGCAGAATGTGGGGAATATGTGGACCGTAAGTTTCGTTATATATATACTTTGTGGGGCACTCACCGTCGCTTGCTTCTAGTACCGTCACGTAAAGGCACCTTTTATTGAAGAGAACGCGGCAAGCAATATGCTCATGAGTGTTCGTGCATATCGTTGTCTGTTCCTTGAGGAAAATGTTTGAACCTCGTCAATTTTGTTAGGTTGGTGGTAATGTCCCCTCGGATATCGCTGGGATTGCAGCCGCCGTTCGAGATGCGCACGCACAGTCCCGGGACCCAGACTATATCTATCGTTGGCTGGCCGTCACGAGCAACATCAAATCCAAGGCGTACAACGCTCTCAAAACGGTCGGCTCTCCGAGCATGGACACTGAACTGTTTGTCAATATGATGACGTGGTGTGTGGAACCTCTGCTTTTTTTTTTTTTTTCGGAGTGCACGAGAGCTTAATTTATCGCCAGGATCGATTGGTGGGGCGCACATTTCGGATACCCCGATGGCACGCGATTTTATATTGCAGGGTCGCACAGAAACTCTGTGTCAGTGCATAGGTCGAATCCGACCCAGGACGCGGACGGGGTGTGGCGAGCCCGTCAGACGATCGACATCTCGATGGGGGTGGCCCCTGGAACGAAAGACAAAGTGCTCGAGACGGTCGCTCTCGGGGTCCGTCACCTCCTCGAGGACGAGCATGCGCGTGAAAAATAGTGTCGTTCACCGCGCTGGTCGTTGCAAGTACAACCGTGTGGCAGCCACCCATGGCGGAATGATCGCACGGCACCGAGTTTCTCGTTTGTTTGTGATACGGTATTGCTTAGATTGATACGTCGTTTCTGCAACGTCCCGATTCTGTCCGCGCTCGTGCTGGGCCCCAGCCCGCCGAGCGCCCCCTTTGTTCTGTCTTGCACTTTGTTCTCGCCCCGTATTTTGTCAGCCCTATTATCTGTACACGACGACCGAGTACCGCTGTCTCTTGATACCCATCGTGTTCCCGTTCTTGTCCTTATACTGGTGGCGTCACGTTTGTTCTGTTTGGCAAGTCTACGAGCCGCACATTCGAGTTGTCTGAATCTCCCTGTACGTCGTGGCGTCTGATGAAGGTGAGTGGACATACCAGGGCTCGAACTGTTGTGATGGAGCAGACTGAAAAGTTGTCGGAAACACCTGCGCTGGCTCTGCATGATTGACCTCAGACATGTGACGTGCCCGTTGCTTTAAACTCTTGGACCACACTTGCATGACACGACTCACTAATACATGCGAAGTCACGGGCGCTGCCCATGGCACAGGAACGTATTCCTGAGAATACAAAACGCAGAACAACCCGACTCGGGACACGGACTTTGTCGTTACAGGGACGCGAGGGAGAAAGGCATCTCTTTCAATGGTGCAAGGATTAGCGGTCCACAACAGGATAAGACGTACACAGCTGAACGGCCCGTACCCTCGTCCTCTGTCGATTCGTCGCCCGAGTCAAAGTCCGAGTCCGATCCTAAAGAGTCCTCCGGGCTACCTGCCATCGGGTCCCCATCGTCGTCGTCGAGATTCCGTGAGCCCAAAATGGAGAGCCTGACGGCTCCGATGGCGTCTGTCCGTACCAAAGAATCCGTGGTCAAGCATTCGGTGGATTTGAGGGAACATGAGCATTGCGTACGGTCCCCGCCGTCGCACAGCAACGCAGGCCTAGTCTCGCCAGTCCTCGTCTGGCCCCTTGCCACGCCCGAGCCGAGCTCGAGTCCTTCATTTCCAGCCCTAGAGCGTACACTACGACCTTGCACGCCTGTTTGTGGAGCGCAGAAGGCACACGAACGGACGGGGGGGGGGGGGAGGCCCAAAGACCTAACCCTAAAATCTGGTCCTAGAGATATCATACGTCATTTATTTACAGATGTTTCCTTGTGGCCTATAGCGAGAGAGCTGACAGACTTGTCATTCCGACCAAGAGGCGTGTAACCTGTACGACAATGCTCCTGTTGCCATTCCAGGTGCCATTAGAACCCGTCTTTGGATATAATTTGCTTGGAGGTGTGTGACGGATGCTCCGTCATTCCATCGTTGAGCTCCTTGCCAAACAGGAGCTGGGCGTAGCGAGATGTTTACGCTGGCGTGCGGCGCATTGCACACGCGCTGTGATCCACATGTAAAGTCTCCCAGTTATAGATGCACTGTTTCCTAACCAGCTCTCATCACGAACTTCGGAGCAGATTAGGAATCAAACTCGTGGGTCCACTATCCCTAATTTGTGGAGTGGGAACAGAAGAAGACAGACATTGTCCAATCGGCTAGGCCGCTGTCAGCACACTGTGGTAAGAACAATGAGTCAATTCGCTGTGTACCACGCTGGCTTCATAATACACTGAAATACAGGTCAACTTTGTGCGGTCTGCCTGGAGGGGTTAGCTACTCTGCAGCTCGAAATGCTGCAGGGAAATCTCACGACCCTGTGACTCCAACCAATTGGATGCCATGACAAAACTTGGTTTAAACTCGTATATATTTGATGGCTTACCAAGCGGTAGGGAGACTCGGCGAAGTTGCCGAGCCACGTATAAAGAGAGCCCTGCAACGTCGTGCCTATGTATTCAGTCATGTCTTCCGTCCAGCGCCATACCGTCTCACCAACCCTGCCAACCGCCCTCGGAGACCAGACCCATCTCGAGTTGCCTGGCTATGATATCTGGTTCAACTACGTATGCCCCTCAGCTAACCGTTGTTCCACTTCTCAGACCAGGCTTAGATCCAGTCCCTCCACGTTGTCCCAGCCGTGCTGGATGTGCCCAAGTTCAAGGAAGCACTCTCCCGAGCTTTGCAATTATATCCACACGGCGCAGGGAGGTTCCGGCATATCGACGGCCGTTGGGTGGTGAGTCAAATACACAGACAGTAACCATACTCTTGCTGAATTCCCTCAGATCGAACTCACGAATAGTCCCGTTTCTTTGGACGTCGAGTACAGGGTCGACTCGGATTCCGGCTCCCTCCTGGATGTCGATTGGACTGTCCAGGACGACCTTTCCTCGTTTACGAACTCTCCGCCGATGGGTCCCAGTATCTTCGACGGCAGCGCCCCCTTGATCTGTGTTAAGTTGATATTTTTCAAGGGTGAAACATACGTTGGTGTCGCTTGGCAGCACTCGCTTGGTTCGTTACTATTCCGCATTTCATTCAAATGCTGTTGATTGTCCTAATGCTCCAGGCGATGGTACCTTTTTCTTCCGGTTCCTCCATACGCTCTCCCAGTTCTATCAGGGCCTGCCAGTCAAATTTGCGGCGCCGAGTTTCAAGAGGCCTCAGTTTCCTGTCCCATCGGACTCTGTCGTGGCTGACATCTGGCCTCACATTTCCTATCTGCACAACACTTACTCCTTTGAGGAGTTTATGGTGTCACTAAGACCCTTTGAGCATGTGAGGTGGCGGATCGATAGTCGTGACCTGGACGAGCTTCAATCTGTGCTGTCCTCCAAGCAGCAGAACGGCCGATCCCTGTCGAAACGGGATTGCATTACGGCATATCTCGTTGCACTATACAATCGCTCTACCAGTGAGCCCTTGCAGAATCTGAAAAGTTCGTGGACTGTAAGTTTCTATCTTTCTTTTGTTTTGCGCTTTGTGGGGCACTCACCTTCACTTGTATCCAGTACCGTCACGTAAAGGCACCTTTTATTGAAGAGAACGCGGCAAGCAATATGCTCATGAGTGTTCGTGCACATCATCGTTTGTTCCTTGAGGCACATGTTTGAACGCCCTTGTTTTGTTAGGTTGGTGGTAGTATCCCCTCGGACATCGCTAGGATTGCAGCCGCCGTTCGAGATGCGCACGCACGGTCCCGGGATCCAGACTACATCTATCGTTGGCTGACCGTCACGAGCAGCATCAAATCCAAGGCGTACAACGCTTTCAGAACGGTCGGTTTTCCTGGTATGGACGGTGAACTGTTCGTCAATGTGATGACGTGGTGTGTGACAGCCTTTTCCTTGCTTTTTTTTTTTCCGGGGTGCAAGAAAGCTTATTTTCACGTCAGGATCGACTGGTGGAGCGCACATTTCGGATACCCTGACGGCACGCGGTTTTATGTTGCAGGGTCGCACAGGAACTATGTAGCAGTGAATAGGTCGAATCCGATCAAAGGTGCGGATGGGGTGTGGCGAGCCCGTCGGACGGTCGATATCTCGATGGGCGTGGCACCGGAAACAAAAGACAGGTTGCTCGAGACTATCGCTCTCGGGGTCCGTTATCTTCTCAAGGACGAGCGTGCACGACTGTGACTGTAGTTCACTCTGCTGGTGATGTAGTGTTTGTACCGCCCTCGCAAATCTAGGAGCTATTCGAGTTTTCGGCCTGGATTTTCCTTTATGTACGGTCACGGGTACTGCCTGTGGGACAGGAACGTGTAGGAATACAAAAATGCAAGTGCAAAGATGATACATTTAACGCACCCGACCGTGGTACGTGTGGGACCAAACAAGGATTGTCGCTGGCCAGTGTGCGCATCAAAGGTCTTGATCACCTCTCCGATCTGAAAAACAACCAAGGGCGCGGACGGAGTTGTTGCAGGGCATACAGGAGAAGAGAATATCCTTCGATGATACAAGAGCTGATGATCCACAATGGGATAAGATGTACAAAGCTGAACAACGTCGGACATTGCACGTACAATACAGATCCACTTATTTCACGCTCCAGTTCGCGATACATACTCTGCTCTCTGTCCTGTCCGACAGTTCGACCGGGCGGTCTCTAACGGGGTGACTGAGCAAGACCCAGGTGGCAGGGATTGAGGAACGCTCACCGTTTCGTTTTCAGGGCAAGATCATTGGAACAGAGCACTAGTATATAGGATAGGCGGAGAGCATGAGGCAGCAAGGCAACGGCGGCAGAAGTCCTGAGCGCGGTCGTCCATGGCAGTGTACATAGCAAGGGAGAGGTCGTCCTTGCTCGCTATATGGTCGGCAAAGTCTCCTCGCTTCATTGTAGTCATCTCGTCATCATCGAGGAGTTACGAGGGAACCGAGGTGCTGGAAAAATGGTATGTACGACTGGAACGTACGTGAGGAAGTGCGATTGGACACCGGCCCTTATGTAAATGCAATCAAGTCGACCACATCGGCTCGGATTGTGGAACGTCACCAACACTGAACATATATCACTCCGAGCAGCGCTGAGCCCTCTGCGAAACCAGCGACTTGACGTCACACTCCCTGACCGTTTCTGACGGTACGTAGTGCGTCTTACGTAGTATTGCGGGCATGCTCAGGGCTTGCCAGCATCCAAGGTCCTCGGTTTATCCACATTGTTCCCTACCACGAATGAATTGGAAATCATTAATGTTGGGTATTGATTTCACGGTCCCACCATCGCTATGTGGAGTGGGAACGAGGAAGAAGACAACGCCGTGACGCCGCTCGACTGGCCAGGCTACAAGTGCGCTGTGGTAAGAGTAAACGGCCAGAATTTTATACCGTGTTGATCCTGTAACGCACTGGCGTTACAGGACAATTGTTGTACGGTTTGGCCGGAAGGGGTGGCCACTCGCAGCTCGAACTTCGAAGTATACCGTAAGGTTATGACCCTGCCGCTCCACGACATTAAGCTTAATTCAAGTCGCGATCGAACAGGTCGCATGACTTACCAAGCGAAGGAAGCTTCGTAAAGCTGCCGAGCTAGGTATAAAAGGGTGCACCAATAACTCCAGCCCAGCAGCCTCGGTCATGTCTTCCATCCAGCGCCGTGTCGTGTCACCAAATCTGCCAGCCGCCCCAGGAGGCCAGATCATCTCGAGTTTCCTGGTTATGATATTCGGTTTGGCTGTGCACGCAGCTCAGCCCATCGCTGTCCCCCTCCACATGTCAAGGTCAGGCTAGTGTCCTCAGTGTTGTCCCAACAGTGCTGGATGTGACCAAGTCCAAGGAGGCTCTCTCCTGAACTTTGCGATTATATCCACACGATGCTGGAAAGTTTCGACGCATTGACGGCCATTGGGTAGTAAGTAGAAAGTGACTACACCACTATCTGATCTCCATCAGATCGAACCCACGTATACTCCCACTCCTTTGGACGCCGAGTACAAGGTTGACTCGAGCCTCGATCCACTCCTAAATGACGATTGGATTGTCCAGGATGATATTCCTCCTTTCACGAGCTCCCCGTCCCAGTATCCTCGACGGTAGCGCCCCCTGGTCTCCATCAAGTTGACGTTCTTCAGAACTGGGATATATATTGGTACCGCCTGGCAGCATTCGCGCAGTTCCTTGTCGTTCTGCATCCCATTTACATGAGTCTAATTGCCCTCAGGTGATGCAGCTACGCAATTCCGTTTCCTCCACAGGCTCTCTAAGTTCTATCAAGGCCTGCCTGCGCAGGCTGAGATCTGACCTCGCGTCCCCTATCTGCACCAGATTTCTTGAATGAACTAGCAACGATATCACAACGACACCCCAAGAACGTGAGGTAGCGCATCGATAATCGGTACCTCGACGGGCTTCATTCTGCGCTGTCATCCAAGCAGCAGAACAACTAAACCCTGTCGAGGCAGGATTGCATCATGCCCTATCTCGTCTCCTCAATCAATAATTCCAGCAGCGAGCCCTTACAATAGGAGCATGTAAGTGAGCCTTCGTGGATGTTATCCCTTTCCCCTTGGAACTGAAGTACTGAAGATTGAATGGTGTCCATTTGGTCACACACAATGGTCAGGTTGGTGCCTATGCTCCCTTGGGATCGCAACTGCTGTCCGAAAGGCACGGATACATGCCTGCGATTCATACATCTATCGCTGATTAACGGTGGCAAGCATTGTTAATTCAAAAGCTCACAGTGCCGGAAAAGCTCCTGGCTTTCCTAGTATCGACGGCGAGTTATGTGTCAATGTGCTCACGTGGTGTGCTGACAATTTTGTCTCCTTCGGCGTACGAGAAAGCTTGCTTTCACGTCAGGGCCAACTGATGGAGCATACATTTCGGATGTCCTAACAACACAAGGATTCATTTTGATGGATCGCATAGCAATTGCGCTACAGTGACTATGTCGAATCCACTCGGGGGAACAGATGGTAAGGCGAGCGCGTCAGACGGTCGACATCTTGATAGGCGTGGCACCGGGAACGAAACGCAAGCTACTTGAGGTAGTCGCTCTTGGGGCCCGTCACCTTCTCAAGGACGAGCGTGCATAACTGTGACTGTGGCCCACACTGTTGTCGGTGTATTGTCCCGCTTGGCAAGTCTGTGAGCCGATCCCACTATGGTTGTGTCATGCGATATGAGTCTGCAGCCTGGTTCTTTCTGTACGTCATGGTTCTTGATGATAGTTGACGTGTACAGTCTTGTGAGCCATGAGCCTTTGCGATGGGGCAGAGTTGATTGTTCTAGGTAAGAGACAGCCACGCCAGCTCCACCCGATCAATTATAGCGAGGTCCGAGCACGTCTCCGCCACCTTGCACATTCGAATTAGGTTTGCTCGATGACAACTTATTATACCTGGCCATGGGTACTGCTTACAGGGACACATTCAACATGCTCGTTTCAGTGTATTCCACTCGTCGTAGTACGCCCGTGTGCAACACCTCGCCAACTGGAAGCTTCCTTGGAGCGACCAGTACACAGTATGCTGGCAATGGTGATCGCGGACCGCGATATCGATGATCCGGTACTTGTCTTTGCTTTCTTTTTGTCGAACTTAGCTTTATGACCGTGGTACCATACATCATCCTGATTTCAAGCGGATGAGAGAGCCCGAACACCCCGGTCCCTGTATGCTGCTGTCGTGGTCATCTAGATCTCACTCAGCATTGCGACTTGGACTCACTGAGCTCGGATCTCTATCTTACACGTGCTGGGAGCCCCCGTCTCCCTCTCGCTCGGTGCGTTGACCTTTTCGGAGCACACAAGAATCGTATTTTATGTGAACAGTCACTGCACACGCACGCATTCTAGTCAAATATGATGACGACGGTGCATTAAGGGGGACAAATGCATATTGGGCAGACGCATTTCTGGCTTGCGAGCCCCTCCTCACCTTCGTACTTTCCGTTCCGCACCGTCTGCCGCGGATGCTATCTTGTTCACTTCACCACTTCCGCGCCCTCGTCCTCTGTCGACTCGTCGCACAGGTCGATCCCAACTCCGGAAGTCCTCTGGGCCACTTGACATCGGGCCCACATCGTCGTCATCGACAATCCGTGAGCCCGAAATTCAAACAGGTAAACCCCGACGGTACCTGTCCGCACCGAAGAATCCGCGGCCAAGCACTGGGTGGATTTGAGGGAGCACGGTGATTGTGTGCGGCCCTCACCGCATGCAGTGGCGCGGGCCCAGTCCCGCTAGTTCTCATCTGGCCCCACGTCACGCCCGAGCTGAGCTTGAGTGTGTCATCTTCATCCCCAGAGCGTACACTACGGTCTTGCCCACCTGTGTGTAGCGCGTAGAAGGCACACGAACCGAACGAGTCGGGAAGGAAAATGAGGGGGACGGCGGACGCGACTACCGAATACGAGCCAGTGTCGTCGACGACGAACTGCAGCTTTTGGCTCGTGACGTAGTACCAATACCCAGATGGGTTCGATGCGGTCGGCCTTGAGAAACTGCAGACGGAAACGGACGCATCCCCTCGGAGGTCCCGCTCCACAGTATCTTATTTTGCCTGAAGGCAGCGCAAAGCACGTGTGGTCACATAAGATGAACATCAAGTGAAGTGATTTACAGGTGCGCCACGGGAATGAAAAGGTACAACAATTGAGAACGAACGGTGTAGATGATGTTGTGTGTGTAGGCAAAGATCGATCTTCAGTTACATGCCGGAGTGGGTCAATGCGCGTGGTCGGGGGAAAGAGTGCCTACCAAGGTCACTCTTCCCTTTTCCTATTCTGCCACGCTGACCACAGGCAGGCAGGCTGAAGGGCTGATTCGTTACAATAACCAGCGCGAGAGCCAGAGCACATACTTATTCACAGCGAGATTGAACGCTAAGCACCGTGAACGGTGATCCACGATGGAATAGGACACACGAAGCTAGATAGCACCATTGGGCGTATAATACATATCTGATTGTTTCACGCTCGTGTTGCATGCCCTGCCCTCTTCCCTATCTTCTCTGGGGAGTCCCTCTCAGAAGAGAACCCAGATGGGTGGTATCGCGACGCAGCCAAGGACCACGCGAAGACGACGATCACTGTGGGTGTATGAGCGTGTTGAAACGCATTACAGGGCCGGTGACGAAACACTGTCTGGACAGGCACCCTTCTCGTGGCATCTGTCGCCCAGCTCGTCAACCCAATGCAGAACGGGAGGAGGAGCACGCACGTCAAAGACATCTGAAGCGATAGATTTTCACACTGGACAATCAGCCAAATCCGTCCCTGCACTTTCGTCACGCCGACCGAGGAGTGGTATATATCAAGCTGGGAATAAGACGGGTTGCAGCTACAGCACAACATTGAAAGGTGTTCGCCGTTTTGATTTCCAGGGGGATTGTGGCCGCCATACCGTCGTGTTCAAGGGTGACACGGGAGTCAAATGGCAAGGACAGCAAGGGAAGGGTCGAGCACTGGGAATATGACGCGACTACATAGGGAGCACTGACGGCGCAGGGCGTGAGAAAGGGAGATTAGTTAATTGTTACGTCATCTTACTTTTATGACAGCCAAAGCCAACTACCCACTGGCAGAACGTCTTGCACTTACCATTAGTGGGTCAGCTACTCGGAAGAGCCGAACAAAGGCTAATCGATAATCATTCATCACTGAATGTTGAGCCTTCTTCTGAATAGTAACTGGGCCTAGCGAGACATTGACATCGTATCTGACGATAAGCAGCATGTCGCGCGGCATGCTTATCAACGTGAAGTTTGATCTCGGCTATGCATAGATGCTTTGTCCGCACTCTTCCCCAAGCAGTTCCCACCGCGAGCGGATTAGGAATCATTGGCTATGGTTCCATCGTTCCTATGCCGAGAGAATCCGGGAAAGGACGCCGTTCAACTTGCAAGACGACACGCTGCGGTAAGAACAAAGATCCAGCATGTTGTGCATGTACTAACCTCGCAATCCACTGGCATTACAGGTCAAAGGGTCTGTAACTCGAAATATTAGGTATGTGGTGATCCAGCCGCCCCGCGGCCCCGGCCAGACTCAGATGCAGCATTGTTAAATTTAGGTCATGACCATGTACGTGCGCATTTGATGGCTTATCAAGCACGGAGCTACAAGCTATGCATAAAACGGCAATACTATTTGCCCTGGCCAATAACTTCTTGTCCGTGTGCTCAGACATGTCTTCCATCCAGCACTATGCCGTGTCACCAAATTTGCCAACCGCCCTTGGGGACCAGACCCATCTTGAGTTGCCGGGTTATGACATCTGGTTTAACTATGTACGCTGCTCAGCCAACCGGTGGTCCGCTCCTCACGCCAGGCTCAGGCCAGCACCCTCCATATTGTCCCAACGGTGCTGGATGTGGCCAAGTTCAAGGAGGCTCTCTCCAGAACATTACAATTATATCCACACGGTGCCGGAAGGTTTCGACGTATTGACGGGCGTTGGGCGGTAGGTCCAATATGCAGAAAGCGATTGTACTCCAGTCTGATCTCCGTCAGATCGAACTCACAAATACTTCTATTCCTTTGGACATCGAGTACAAGGTCGAGTCGACTTCTGATTCATTCTTGAATGGCGATTGGACTGTCCAGGATGATATTTCTTCCTTTACGAACCCTCCGCCGATGGGTCCAAGTATCTTCGATGGCAGCGTCCCTCTGATCTGTGTCAAGTTGACATTCTTCAGAAATGAGACATGTATTAGTAGCGCTTGGCAGCATTCGCTCGGTTTGTTCTTGTTCTGCATCCCATCCTCGTGCACTCAATTCCTCTCAGGTGACGGAGCTACACATTTCCGTTTCCTTCATACGCTTTCCCAGTTCTATCAAGGCCTGTCCGCGCAATTTGCAGCACCAAGCTTCAAGAGACCTCGCTTTCCTCCGCCATCGGACTCTGTCATGGCTGAGATCTTACCTCATGTCCCCTATCTACACAAGACTTACTCCTTCGAGGAATTGGCGTCGGGATCACGACCTTTCGAGAGTGCGAGGTGGCGCATTAATAATCAGGACCTTGACGAACTCCATTCCGCGCTGTCATCTAGGCAGCAGAACGGCCAAACCCTATCGAAGCAGGATTGCATTATTTCTTACCTCGTCTCCTTGATCAATCATTCTAGCAGCGAGCCCTTACAAAGTGTGAGAAATTCATCGACTGTGAGTTCAATTCTTGTTTACTTCGTGTCATGTGGGGTGTCCATCGTCGCCCGTTCCAGTACCGCCACATAAAAGCACCTTTCGTCGAGGAGAACGCGGCAAGCAACTTGATAATGAGTGTTCGTGAATATTATCTTCAGCTCGGGACTGAAGCTGAATGACGCTCGTTTCGTTAGGTCGGTGCCCATGTTCCCCCAGATATCGTTGGAATCGCAGCTGCTGTTCGAAGGGCACGGGTGCACGCCCGGGATCCAGACTACGTCTATCGTTGGTTGACGGTGGCGAGCAGCATTAAATCCAAAGCGTACAACTCTGGGAAAGTGCCCGGGTTTCCCGGTTCCGACGGCGAATTATTCGTCAATGTGCTCACGTGGTATGCTGATGCCTTCTTTCGTCTTCGGTACATAGGAATCTTATGCTCGTGTCAGGATCGATTGGTGGAGCGTACATTTTGGGTGTCCTAATGGCACACGGTTTTATTTTGATGGATCATTTAGCAACTATGCTACGGCGACTAGGTCGAATCCAGTCAAGGGAACAGATGGGGTATGGCGAGCCCGTCAGACGGTCGACATCTCTGTGGGCGTGGCACCGGGGATGAAACGCAAGCTCCTTGAGACTACCGTTCTTGGGGTCCGTCACCTTCTTAAGGACGTGCGTGCGCGACTGTGACTGGCTCGCTCTGCTGTTGGCGCAACGTTTGTCTTCTCGACAAGTCTACAGCATAATTTGGATCGTCGTATCGTAGCCGGGTCTCTCCGTACGTCATGGCTTGTGATGATACTAGGTTGACATGTACAGTTGTGTGTATCATACACTATCGCGATACAGCAGCTTAAAAATGTGTCGGTTCTTCGGGGTAAGGGCCAATTTGTGCCAGCTCCCCCTGATGATCTACAGTGGCATTCGGGTCTGCCGTGTCCGCTACCTTGAACTTTCGAAGCAAGTGTGCACAATGCGAACTTGCTGTGCTCGACCATGGCACTACTTGCAGGATTATATTCGAAATCGGCGCTCAGCGTGCACCAGCGATGTATGGGGCTCGGACACATTTAACGGGCCCGTTTCCATGTATTCCACGTACCTGCGGTGCGAGCAGGCACCACAAACCTTGCCAACCAGGTTGAACGGAGCTTGTTTGTTCGGCGGTGGCCCATGCGGATCTAGTCGGACTATCACGCCCCGGCGAGTTGGAATCATACAATACAAGAGAATCGTATCTCGTGCTGGTGACACACACGCAGATATTCTGCTTACATCCACCTTACGTTTCCTCGTTATCACTGTTACTGACTTAGGACCACAAACGCATATTGCCCAAACACGTTCCAGTGCATTTAGATGTGTAACCTTTCTTCTCACTCACGCCTCCCTAAACCCCCACATTTTGATCGATGCATCACGCACAGACGGCTGGGGACGTCGTCTCATTCTCCTCACTACACTCGCACCCGTGCCCTCGTCCCCTGTTGACTCGCCGCTCGAGTCAGAGTCCGATTCTGAACAGTCCTCTGGGCCACTCGCTGTCGGGCCCACGTCGTCATCGTCGTCAAAATGCCGTGAGCCCGAGACGGACAGCAGGGTCGGTTCGAGCGGGTGAAACCCGACGGCCCCGACGGCGTCTGCCCATGCCAAAGAACCCGTGGTCAGGCACTAGGTTGATTTGAGAGAGGGAGATCGCATGCAGTCCTCACCGTCGTGCGCATCGTACAACAACGTGGGTCCGCTCTCGCTCGTGCCCGTCTGGCCCTGCGCCGGGCTCGAGCCAAGTTCCTCATCTTCAGTGCCTAGATCGTACACCGCGATCTCGCCCATCTGTTTGTAGCGCGCAGGAGGCACACGAACAGGCAGAGGGGCATTAGCGAACCGAGCGAATGGGAAAGGAGAGGGGGGAGGGGGACGAACCTGGCTACCGAACGCGAGCCATCTCCCAGTACCGTCGACGTCGAACCGCAGCTTTTGATTCGTGAGGTAGCGCCCAGACTCGGATGATGCGGCCCGTCTCGAGAAGCGGCAGACGGGAACGGATGCGTCCCCTCGAAGGTCCCAGCTCCATAGTGTATCGCTTCGCCTGAAGGCAGCATACAGCACGTGTGGTCGTGCATAGTTGAACAACAACTAAGCGGTACCATTTGATTGCACACGGAGGCGTGCGGCGAGAACGAAATGATACAACAGGCGTGTACACAAAGATCAATTTCAGCTCCATGCCGATGCAAGACGAACCGCATGGATCGGGGGAAAGCACCCACCTGAATTACTCCACCCTTTTCTCGTTCTGCCACGCCGCCCACAAATAGGACGGGCTCGAGGGCGGACTCGTTGAACAACGCGATATTATCAGACGATCGCGAGGCCGGAGTGAGACTCCCAGCTGCATAGTACTCCGGAGAATATGAAAACGTAAGCGCAGAGATGATGCCTTTTACACACATGGAGCCAGTATGCGAGGGAACACGGTGAGTCATCAGACGCAATAAGGCTGTCAGCCTACGACGGGTCGCTCACCTTTCAATCCGTCTCTGCTCTTCTTGGACGGTGTCGTCGGGAGTCGGTCGCCCTCACCTGGTCTATGCACGTTGAATACTTCAATCGCATCCTCGAATCCACAATACAACCTAGCGACATCGTTATGTCGGGAACACAAAGGAATCTCTTTTGAGTAACCACTGCCAGAAACAGAGAAACGAGCACGCACTTGTCCGCAGTGAGATTGAATGCCAAGCTATGCGGCGCGACGTGTCGCTCGCGGTGATCCACGATAGGATAAGACGCCCGAAGCTGAAGGCATGATTTTGAGGTACAGCAGATTTGGCAACTTCTCGTGTTGCGTACCCTGCCGTCCGTCCCATCCAACAGCTTCACCGGACAGTCCCTCACAGAAGCGACGAAACAAAAGCCGGGTGGGTGGTGTCGTGACGCACCCGGGTACCACGCGAAGTCGACGATCGGCGCGGGCTGCATGAACGTGTGGGAGTGCACCAGGCCCGGGGACGGCGATGGAACACTGTCCGGGCTTGCGCTCTCTTCATCGTGTCTGTCGCTCAGGTCATCCACCCGATGCAGGACGGGGAAAAAAGGAGCACGCACGTCGTGAATACTTGGAATGATCGACTTTCGCACTGGACCATCAGGCTGGATCCATCGCCACACCTTCACCATGCCAACCGAGGAGTGGTACAGTCAGCTTAGGAATGCGGCGGGTCTAGCATCGAAGATTGTTTACCATTTTGCTGTCCGAGGAAAGTTGTCCGGAACATCGTGGCCAACATCGTCATGGTCGAGGGTCGTGCGTGACAGCAAGGAGGGAATGGAGGTACTCGACAAACGGTACGAAGGAGGGTGCCACGCTGCAGGGCGTTCGCGTAAGGCGTCGGACGAGGTCATGGACTCGATGAGTCGTCATATCGCCAACTTGACTCCGATTCCGAAACCGCGACTTGGTTCCTATCATCATCCGACCGCACAGGCTGACCTATATCGTGTTAATCTGGCAGGTCGGCCGCCCTAACGTAGTGCATGAAATTGGTTTCGTCGTCGTATTCCCATGCCTTCTCGTCCAACAGGAACCAGGCCCATGTCGCCCTGCGCGCCAGCAATATGTTCCTAGGGCCACCACATCCGAGTCCCACCGAGCTGATTAGGAATATTAAAATTCATCACCCACTCTCAGTGACACAGTTCTCAATATTGATATCGCATTGTCCGCATTGTTCCCACCAGCTCCCGTGATGGCATGTGCTTTTTGTGATTACAAACTGTTCCTCATTAACTGTTACCTCATGGTTCCAAATAGGTACAGAGGAAGACGGGAGGCCTATCATCCAGCTGCCCAGGTCGCTGTGACACACGTGGTGAGAGTAAAAAACCGTTGATGATCAGCTTCTTGTGCATAACTAACCTTTAGTGTGCTAGCATTATAGGACAACCGTTGCGCGACTCGCAAGGCCGCTCTGCAGCTCAAGACGGGACACTACGGCAACGTTTAGCTAAGTTGGAGTAAGTTACGCCGTGGAGCATGCATACGTGCATGTTGATGCTTACCAAGCCAAAGAAGGTCGCCGCTACTATCGCGTATAAAAAATAGGCGCGAACTCCTCCCTTGGCAGTTGTCTGCTTTCTCAGCCATGTCTGCCACTCAGCACTACGAGGTGTCACCAGGTTTGCCAACCGTCCTTGGAGACCAGACTCTACTCGAGTTGCACGGATACGATATCTGGTTTAACTATGTGCGCTGCCCGGCTAATCATAGTGTCACTGCTCACGCCAGGTTCAGGCCAAGATTCTGTATATCTTACCAGTGGTGTTAGATGTGTCCAAGTTCAAGGAGGCTCTCTCCCGAGCTTTGCAGTTATACCCACATGGCGCAGGAAAGTTTCGACACATTGACGGCCGTTGGGTGGTAGGTTAAATATGCAGAAAGCGACCGTACTCGTGTCTGATGCCTCTCAGATCGAACTCACGAATACTCCCATTCCTTTGGACATTGAGTACAGGATCGACTCGGCCTCCGATCCTCGCCTGAATGGCGATTGGATCATCCAGGATGACATTTCCCCACTAATGAACATTCCACCAAGAGGCCCCAACATCGTCAACGACAACGCTCCCCTTATTTGTATCAAGTTGACCTTCTTCAAAAGTGAAACACATATGAGCGTCGCTTGGCAGCATTCGCTCGGTTCGTCACTGTTTTGGTAACGCCCTGTATAGTGCTGATTCTGTACCAGGTGACGGAACTACGTTGTCCCGATTCCTTCATACCCTCTCCCAGTTCTATCAAGGCCTCCCAGCACAATTCGCAGTGCCAAGCTTCAAGAGACCTCACATTCCTCCACCATCAGACTCTGTCATAGCTGACATCTGGCCTCACATTCCCCATTTACACGAGATTTACTCGCTCGCAGAGTTTGCAAGGTCAATACGACCCTTCGAGCACGTAAGATGGCGCATCGATGATCGGGACCTCGACGAATTTCAATCTGCACTGTCCTCCAAGAAGCAGGGCGGGCCATCTCTGTCGAGACAGGACTGCATTACCGCTTATCTTGTGGCTGTCGTCAACCGTTCGAGTAGTAACCCTATGCAAACTGTGGCGAATGTGCGCAGTGTGAGTTCAAATTTCGATCCCTTTGCATGCCATACCTCATCCATCTGCAGTTTCGTTTCCTGAAGGCGCCATTCATCGACGAGAATGCGGCCAGTAACCTGATAATGACGGTTCGTGTATACGATCACTGGCTCCCTGAGGGCAGGTTATTGAACTATATTCCGTCAGGCTGGCGCCACGGTTCTCCCGGACATCGCAGAGACCGCTGCTGCTGTTCGGAATGCACACGTACGGTCCCGGGATACGGACTACTTGTACCGCTGGTTGGCGGTGACTGGCGACATCAAATCCAAAGCGTTTAATGCTCTGAAGGTGGTTGGTCGTTCGAGTGATGATGAATTATTCATTAACGCGCTTACGGGGTAAAGTCTGCGTTTTTTTCCTCCAGAGGGCGAGAACTCATTGTTTTTTTATTTTTATTTGTCAGGATTGACTGGTGGAGTGTAAACTTTGGCTGTCCTGCTGGGACGCGGTACTATCTGGACTCGCCACACCGGAACTATGTGTCGGTGAACAAATCGAATCCAGTGAAGGGACCGGATGGGGTATGGCGCTTTCCTCCGACGGTTGATGTCTCGATTGGGGTGGCGCCCGAAGTGAAGGCCAAGTTGCTCGAGACTGTTGCTCTCGGAGTTCGACACCTTCTCAAGGATGGGCGTGCACGGCTGTGACTGTATTGAGGAGGTTTGCCTGTTCAGGAGGTCCACAGGCTGATTCTATTTGGGCGTGTTGTGCATCACAAATTCCTTAGTTATTGTAGCATGGCAGGAATAAAAGGAGACAGCAGGCATGTGTGAGAAAGCTAACTTTCAGCCACATGCTAAAGTAAGACAATATACAAGGAGTAAGCGCCCGCCTGAATCACCCCACCCCTTTCCGTTCTGCCACGCCGCCCACACACGGGACGGGCCCGAGGGCGGATATATTGGCCAACGTGATGTTATCAGGCGATCGCGAAGCCGGAGATTCCTAGCTGCGCGGTATTCCAGAAAATACGAAAGCGCGAACGCAGAGACGATACCTCTTACACACATGGAGCCGGATGTGAGGGAACACGGCGGGTTATGAGACACAAGGCTGTCAGCCTGCGACGGGCCGCTCACTTTTCAATCCATCTCTGCTCTTCTTGGGCGGTCTCGTCGTCGCCTGGTCTGTGCACGTTGAATATCTCGATTGCATCTTCGAATCCACAATACAACCTAATGATATCGTTACGTCGGGAACACAAAGTAATCTCCTTCAAGTGACCACCGCCAGAATCGGAGAAAGGAGTGCGCACTTGTTTGCAGTGAGATTAAATGCCGAGCTGTGCGGCGCGACATGTCGATCCACGATATCGATAGGGATAGGACTCCCAAAGTTAATAAGGATGATCTTAAGATAGATTTAATTATTTCACGCTCGGGATCGTGTTGCATTCTCTGTCGTCCGTCCCATCCAACAGCTTCACCGGACAGTCCCTCACAGAAGGGACGAAACAGAAGAGTGCACCAGGCCCAGGAACGGTGATGGAACACTGTCCAGACTTGCGCTCTTTTCATCGTGTCTGTCGACGCTCAGGTCACCAACCCGATTTGTAGAGCGGTAAAAAAAAAAAAAGAAAAGAGCACGCGCGTTGGAGAGCACTTGGAATGATCGACTTTTGCACTGGACCATCATGCCAACTGAGGAACGGTACACGTCAGTTCGGGAATGTGGGGGGCAGTTTGCGTTTTGCTTTCCGAGGAAAGTTGTCCGGAACGTCGTGATCACAGCATCATCGTGGTCGAGGGTCGCGCGTGACAGTAAGGAATTGAAGTAAAAACGATATGACGGAGGGTGCCACATTCAAAATGCAGGGCGTGTGGCTCGTTGCCAGCCGAATATCGCCGTTAAACTTGACTCGGACCGAAACTGCTCGGACTTCAAGGTTCCCATCACCATTCCACCACACATAAGCCCGGATATCGTGTTAGTCAGGCAGGTCAGCCGTTTACTACATCCCCGAGCCTCCTCGCCCGTTGAACAGGAACAAAGATAGTAGTAATACGGCTTGCGTCGCCCCGCGTGTCGGCAATAGTATGTTCCTGGCACCGGTTCCCACCGGGCCCTGTGAGACGAAGGAGCTAATTAGGAATCATTCAGTCCCATATTTCTGTCGCCGCTCAAGCGGTTGCTAGAACATAGCCTTGGACGTTCCCCGCCTGGATGAATATTCTACCGTTCAAATCACCCAGCCCTCTGCCAAACAGGAACTGGGGATGAGTGAGATATTCAAACTTCACAGCGTCTGACGATGTGCGATCACACGGCAGGCTTATGAATATTGATATGAGTTCCCATGCGCCGAGGTGATTAGGAACCGTTCCTTCCTCATTAACCCCATGTGTTCACTGACCATCGCCGAGTACGTACCATGGACTCGGCGAAGACGGGAGGCACCATTCAACTTGCCAAATCGCCGCGTTACGCGGGGCGATTCAGAAAGTAAAGAACTTTTGATAGTCAGCTTCTCGTGCATGGCTGAGCTTATAGTGTACCAACATTACAGGTCAACCCTTGCACGATTGGATCAAACTTGTAGGGGAGGGCCACCCTCCAATTCAGGACGTCACTGGCAGTCTAAATTGGTCATCACAGCAATTTAGCTGAGTTAGACGCCGTGGCTGCATGGGTGCATGTCGCCGCCACTACCATGTATAAAAGAAGGTGCGGCGCGAACCGCCCGGGACATCCTCTTGTCCGTGTACTCAGCCATGTCTTCCACTCAGCACTACGAGGTGTCACCCAATCTGCCGACCGTCCTTGCGGACCAGACTTATCTCGAGTTGCATGGATATGATATCTGGTTTAATCACGTACGCCGCCCAGCCAGTCATTGTCTCATCGCTCACGCCAGGTTCAGGTCAAGACCCTTTATGTTTTACCAGTGGTGCTGGACGTATCCAAGTTCAGAGAGGCTCTCTCGCGAGCCCTGCAAATATACCCGCATGGCGCAGGAAAGTTTCGGTACATTGACGGTCGTTGGGTTGTACGTCAGATATCGAGGAAGACCGTCCTGTTGTCTAACGTCTCTCAGATCGAACTCACGAATACTCCCATTCCTTTGGACATCGAGTACAAGGTCGACTTGGGCCCCGATTCACTCCTGAATGGCGATTGGATCATCCAGGATGACATTTCCCCACTAACGAACATTCCACCAAGGGGCCTCAACATCCTCAACAATAATGTTCCTCTTATTTGTATCAAGTTGACATTCTTCAAAAGTGAAACGCATTTAGGCATCGCTTGGCAGCATTCGCTCGGTTCGACACTCTTTTATCCCCCATTTGCATGCTGCTGATTCCGCGCCAGGTGATGCCACTACATTGTTTCGATTTCTTCATACGCTCTCCCAGTTCTATCAAGGCCTCCCAGCACAATTCGCAGTGCCAAGCTTCAAGAGACCTCACATTCCTCCACCATCAGACTCTGTCATAGCTGATATCTGGCCTCACATTCCCTATTTACACGAGACTTACTCGCTCGCAGAGTTTGCAAAGTCAATACGACCGTTCGAGCACGTAAGATGGCGCATCGATGATCGGGACCTCGACGAATTTCAATCTGCACTGTCCTCCAAGAAGCAGGGCGGGCCATCTCTGTCGAGACAGGACTGTATTACCGCTTATCTCGCGGCTGTCGTCAGCCGTTCGAGCAATAATCCCGTGCAAACTGTGGCGAATGTGCGCAGTGTGAGTTCAAATCTCGATCTCTTTGCATGCCACACCTTACATGCGTCCGTAGTTTCGTTTCCTGAAGGCGCCATTCATCGAAGAGAATGCGGCCAGCAATCTGCTAATGACGGTTCGTGTATACGATCACTGGCTCCCTGAGGGCAGGTTATTGAACTATATTCCGTCAGGCTGGCGCCACGGTTTTCCCGGACATCGCAGAGACCGCTGCTGCTGTTCGGAATGCACACATACGGTCCCGGGATACGGACTACTTGTATCGCTGGTTGGCGGTGACTGGCGACATCAAATCCAAAGCGTTTAATTCTCTGAAGATGGTTGGTCGTTCGAGTGATGATGAATTATTCATTAACGCGCTTGTGGGGTGAAGTCGGGCTTTCTTCTTCCAGAGGGCGAGAACTTATTGTTTTCTCTTTTCCCTTGTCAGGATTGACTGGTGGAGTGTAAACTTTGGCTGTCCTGCTGGGACGCGGTACTATCTGGACTCGCCACACCGGAACTATGTGTCGGTGAACAAGTCGAATCCGGTGAAGGGACCGGATGGGGTATGGCGCTTTCCTCCGACGGCTGACGTCTCGATCGGAGTGGCGCCCGAGGTGAAGGCCAAGTTGCTCGAGACTGTTGCTCTCGGAGTTCGACACCTTCTCAAGGATGGGCGTGCACGGCTGTGACCGTACCGAGGTTTGTCGTTTAGGAGGTGCACGCGTTGAATCTATTCGGGTGCGTTGTACTACATAGCTGGTCGGGAGTACGGTTGTTTGCACGTTATGGCAACCCCAGGTTTCTGATGATAATATTGTTATGGGCCACGCTAGCGTGTGGAACCTGGAGGTTGATGACCGACCGTGACAAAGTGGCCTGAGAAACTCCTCGGTATAACTTCGCCTGGATGTCGCAGTTGAAGTTGAGTTCCTCACACCAACAGCACACCTCTCATGACAGGCAGGGAATTACAGGGGAGGCTATCCCCGCCGCCAGAGCGTCCCTACGATGGGCTCAGTCCAGTACAAGTGACAATCTCGGCCCGGCGTTATCCGGGGCTTCGGCTCGTCGCAAGCGCATTGTCCACATTGTTTCCATCGTTCTAATATTCGTTGTCCTATAATCGGGAGGCAAGACTAAGGAAAGGAAGACGCCATCTACGATAACAGTCTTCTCTTGGACGGGTAGGACGGGGGGTGGCTTCATTGCTGGTATCGGCGGTCTTGCTGGCCCTGAATCGTGACAGAATAGGTTAACCACGAGGCGCCGGGTGTGAGTCCGATTTGTTTCAGCTCCGAGTCGGCTCCCATCATTCATCATGGAAGCCGGCCCTTCGGCACGTTCTTCGAGGCGTGTAGACCTTCTCGTGTTCGTGATGGCCTAACTCATCAGTGAACCAGCAGCCGAGGAAACCAGAAAATAGCACTGGTTTACCGAGCAACCAGGTTTTCCTACTCGCCATTGGCCAAAGCTACGCGCAACTCCTTTAGGGAGGGATGACTGTTCTGTCCAA
>JBBPLS010000331.1:0-24571 GCA_038089895.1 Boletellus ananas | reverse complement strand
CAGTGACTGAATTGTGTGGATAGGCAGACGGAGGGGAAGGAATTCCCGTACCTGTTCAGTCAGAGCCAGCCGATCCATGCGCGAAGTATTGTTCCATTGCAAGGTAGCTCGGATCGGACACTCTGATCGGATTTCTGCTCACGCTGATGGTTGAAAGACACGCCGTCTGTGAAGCTGGTGGGTGGGATCTCTGAAGGAATATGGCCGACTCATTTGACGTTGACGGTAGACATACGATGCGAAGGTGACATCCATCCTACCTGTTCTCCTTTCTGCGCTGCGTGTCTCGCCGCCGAATGATCCACCTCATGGGGGAAAGGTGATTGGGAAAGATGCGGTTACTTATGAATACAACCAAGTTTGCATTTCCTCTCAACTGATGTGCCTTCGCTGACGCTGTCATTTCCAGCCTATTCCTATTCCCACCTATCTTCTAGCAATCGCCGTGGGAAACTTGCATTACAAACCGTTCGCGGTGCCACAGGGGAGGACGTGGCAGAGCGGAGTATGGACAGAACCAGAGTTGCTGGATGCTGCCTTCAACGAGTTTCATGAAGACTCTCCCAGGTGACTCATACGATTAGTATTTGGCTCTACGTTGCTCACTGCATTAACCTTAGATTTCTCGCTGCCGCCGAGGACCTGGCAGGCCCGTACAGATTCAAGGTGTATGATATACTTGTACTTCCATATTCTTTCCCTTATGGCGGCATGGTGAGTCGTCGTTTGTCCCCTTATTATGTTGTAGAATCTCAAGGCGTGCGTCAGGAAAATCCTTGCATATCGTTTATTACCCCCAGTAAGCTGATCGTCGTAATCGGAGTGTCTCTGAAATCCCCCTCTCAGCACTGATTACGGGGGACAAGTCGTTGACAGACGTGGTGATCCATGAACTGACCCATTCCTGGTTCGGGAACGGGATAACGTGAGCCCTATCTTTTCCTCGACTGTGGAATCTATCGAGCCACATCTAGTAACACACATGCTTCACACTTCTGGTTGAACGAGGGCTGGACGACCTACATTGAACGACTATTACTTCAGATCATCCATTCATCCGGGCACCGTGGACTATCATTTGTCACCGGATACAAGCAGCTTGTGGATGCACTGATATTGTTCAAGCCCACTCCGAGATACCAGAGGCTGGTCATTGCATTCACGGTGGGCGAGGACCCCGATGCAGCTTATAGTCGTGTTCCTTACGACAAGGGTGCAAACCTGTTACTCCATATCGGTGCGTCCAACAAGTGTACCTGTCCCCTGTGGGTGCTGATCAGGTCGTCTCAGAACAAACTCTGGGAGGTGCTGATGTCCTGCTTCCGTATATCAAGGCGTATGTAAACAAGTTCTTTGGCCTTAGTATCACAACCTGGCAGTGGAAGGAGCATTTGTACTCCTACTTTGCTGGTCAACAGGACAAGGTCAATGCCCTGAACACGATTGATTGGGATGTAAGTGCCTCTCATGTTGCACCAGAGAACACGGGCGCACTCACCATGTAGGCATGGTTTTTTGGCGAAGGGATCACGTTGCCAAAGAAGCCCCAGTACGATGAGACGCTTGTCACTGTCGCGTATGACCTGGCGGACCGTTGGAACGCCTCTCGGGACATTCAGGACCCATCCGATTTAGACTTTAAGCCATCTGATCTTGATAAACTCGACAGCAACCAGCGAGGCGAGTTGCTTTGAGATTGGTTGCCTCTTTAGTAAGGCTGATTCACATGTGTCAGTCGTGTTCTTGGCGCGGCTGGAGACCTGCCCAGCGCTCCCGTCGAGCCACTTGTATCACCTCAACTCGCTTTACCGGTTCTCTATTACTACTAACGCAGAGATTCGCACGGGGTTCTATCTTGTCGTGCTCAAGGATCCCGCGTCGGACGCTGCGAAGCAATCTGCACAAGCTGTGCTGAACTATGTGATCGGGAAAGAGACTGGACACATTCAGGGCCGGATGAAATTCTGCAGGCCGCTCTTTAGAGGGGTGAACAGGGTTGATCACGAGCAGACGGTCGATGCGTACAAGAGTGCTCGACAGCAGTTCCACCCGATCGCTCGAAAGTTGATTGAGCAGGTATGCCGTGTTTATTGGTGGCTTGATGGTCGTCGTCCCTGACGGGTCTTCCAGGACCTGGGCATTGACCCAGAGCGTCAGTGATCCAAGGGGCGTTATCCGCATCCAGTATGTACCTCGCAGTAGCCATGTCAAACACGTCGGTCGTTCATTCGGAGATGAAAATCACGGATTTGTCAAGGACAGGCCCGGAGGCAGCACGCAGCCGGGCACACCGGTTGTCGCCTCCCTCTCTTTCTCTTTCCCTCGTTTTTTCTCTGTCTATGAGGGCTCCGTGGTCGACGCTTTCTTTCGAGCTCTTTGGCGTCTCGTCGCCGTTCGACCCCAATTTCCACCATGTGACCTCGCCTGTCTTTTCGCCGGCTGTCCTCGGCGCGCTCCGTTTGCTCTTTGCAGCGTACGCACTAACGACCACCATTACCACACTCGCGTTCTCATCGCTCGTGCTCCACAATTCCGATTCGTTAGTCACGCCGGCGCTGATGCGGGAAATAGAGGCTCATTCCCACCACAGGTACCTAGCCTACTTTACGGACTTGTCCTACATCGGCCTGGTTGCCTACTTCTGGGCCTCGAGTGTCCAAACCATCGCGTTTGTGCTCCGCAGGCGTAAGAACTATCCTTTGCAGAGCTGGCCGCGTGTCCTTCAGCTCCTACACGTCCTCTTGTATTCCACCATCGTCGTATTCCGTGAGTTCCCCCGTCCGTCGCCCGTTTTCGTGGTTACGTGAGACGGACGGGCAGCCATCATCGTCACGGCCGTATTTTGGTCCCTCCTCGCCACGTCGTCCACGTTCCAAACGCCCTATAACAGTGTGTCTGGTCTGTGAGAAGATGCCTGCTGCTCGCTGATCCCGGTTGGCCCCCCCAGGCTGGTCCAACGTCTCCCACCATGCAATGAATTCCGGCTTTGCGCTCTTCGAGATCTTCTTGACGCACGCTGGACCTAGTCCGTGGATTCACCTCGCCCCGGTCCTCCTCCTTCTTGCGTCTTACCTCGGTGTCGCGTACCTTACCTATGCGACCCAAGGCATTTATAGTGCGTGTTTTCTCCCGCTCAATGCATGACGCTGTGCTCACGCCGGGCGGTTTTCGGCATTAGCGTATTCGTTCCTCGACCCGGTCAAGGAAGGCACTCGGCTGGCTGCCTACATCGTGGGTATCGCCGTCGGATGTTGCCTGCTGTTTAGCATCGTCAAGGGCGTTTGTCATCTGCGCCAGCGTCTCAGCTTCCGGTACGGATGGTTTGAGCAGGACCGGCCCGGCACCGAAGAACTTGAGGAGTGGCAGGATGTGCAAGTGCCGGTCCCGGTGTCCAAGGACACTTTTGTTTCAAAGGTGTAACTCGCCTTTGGCCCCCTCCCATCCTGCGGGATCGACCTTTTACTCGTCAACATTGAAAAAGTACATAACCTGGACGCTACGATGTACTTTCGTCTGATTCTTGTTTCCCCCTTTTTCGTGTGGATACTCATGTCAAGGACCATTATTGGGGGATGGGGCTGCTCCTTTTTCCTACTACCTGTTACCAAGACACAAGCAGCTGGGTGGATCAATGTAACAGTACTTGTCAAATGTCAAGCAAATGCAAATCTTATACAGGAATGAATGGTGTCCATTTCAATCTTTTCTTTCAGACTCTTTACGGTCATCTCCTGTTGCTGGGGGAGTTTTCATCAGTGGGAGCAGTGCCCAACTCTTACGTTGTGTAGAGCCCAGTCGTACTGCGGAGGGTCTTGTCTCGTCGAGAGTGTCCACCCGCGTCATGGTATACGATCGCACCAAACTCGTAGACTCCGAAGCGGGGAGGTGCTGAGCCTGCCAGTGGACATAGACCCACCCACACCATGTTTCCCCAAGCACGGGGATGTTGGTCGCCGATTGATCGACGATCACCGATCATCTTTGCGGTGGTGTCCTCGACAGCGGCGCCGTCCGAGTCTGTCACGACCCCGGTGGTTGCGTTTGACGCGCTACTGGCAACAACTGCGCCGTCGCCAGAGGACTACGCGCTCACGCCCTGAAATCAACACCATGTGATATGGTCGCCCCTGAGGCTCCTCCCCTTTTTGTCACACTTGACGTGTGCGGCGCGCATGGATGTCAAGTATGGATGATCGAATGGGAGCTGATGGGCTGCCACGACTCATGCGTGGGTCAGTTGGTCGAACGCATAGGCGACGGTGGTTGAGCCAAGCATCGTGGATGCTGAAAAACTCGTAAAGGGTCGCAGACCACTAATCGTCGGATAACTCACGTATCATATAACGACCTCTTTTCGCATACAGCTCCTGGTAAGAAATGCGGT
Source organism: Boletellus ananas (assembly GCA_038089895.1). Classification (NCBI taxonomy): domain Eukaryota; kingdom Fungi; phylum Basidiomycota; class Agaricomycetes; order Boletales; family Boletaceae; genus Boletellus; species Boletellus ananas. The sequence continues at coordinate 20,187 of JBBPLS010000331.1, read as the reverse complement.
GCTGGCAGGGGAAGCGGGGTAGTCGACCGGGCGTGTCCCTCCCAGGCTTGCGTTGTTCAACAGACGTGAGCTGACCAAGGAAATCACATCCCTCGGCCAGTCAAAAGTGGTAAGAGTGAAGATTGATGCGAAAGAGGGAACGTACAACCCGTCGTCCATTCATTCCATAAACAACAACCCAACCAAGCACCTTTCCTCCTCTGCCCAACTTTGCGCGCAACGCTCCACAAGCCACAACATCGCCGTCATCCTGTAGCACCGTAAGCCCCTTCAACAGCTCGAGAGGCGTCCATCATTCTCTCAGGGATACACTCCACACGCCCATCCGCACCCCTTCCCTTACCCCCTCGAAAGAAGGAAAACCCCCGCGCGGGGATATACATACTAGACTAAAAAAGGCCAGCGAGATCGCCAAATGGATCTTTGCCTTGGCTAGTGCTTGATTGCGTCTGCGTTCGTTGTCCCGCTTGCGCACCTGATGTCTGGCCGTGAAGAGACCCTCCAAGGCCAGGCGGCGTTGCGGGTCCCGAAGGCGGTGTAGTGACACCCAATGACGAGCTCCGCGGGCCACCCAACGCCGAGATGACACCCGAGCCTGAGCTCAAAAATGGATAGCTCTGGTTCTGAATTTGGGGTCTGGGTTGCATCATACCTGCAAACTGAGTCTGCCCAATGGGTTGGGTTGGGGGTGGAGACTGGGTCTGGAATATCGAGCCTGTGGAGAAGCCGGGAGGCGGGGATGCTGCGCCAAAAGTTGTCCTCCCTGTACCTCCGTTGGGTGACCCATTTGAAGGAGTAGGCGTCCCAGGGAGCATGATCGATCCAAACTGAGGCTGTGGCTGCGCTGTGGCTGGGAATGGGGACGATGCCAGCGAAGGGCGTGTCGCAGCATTGACAGGTGGAGGCTGCGAAGATTGTTGAGAAAACAGGTTCATCAAGTCATCGACGGGGTTCGTGTTCCCACTGTTAGACCCATCCGCCGACCCGTCGTCGAAATCAATGAGTGAAGACCCGAGACCAGCACCGGACCCGGATGCTATCGTCGTTGGGATGGACGCTACTGCTGCAAAATCTCCTTTTTGGAACGCCTCAAACCGCGCCAGTGCGGTGTTGATCTGATCGTTTGCTTCCAAGAATGCGTCTGGGGGAGAGTGGTGAACGACCGTGTAGAGACCGCCAGGTTTTTACTCACTGAGTGATTCTGGGTCGTCCGACTCCGCGTCGGATACCCACTTTTGCAGCTTTGGACGCGCGCCCTTTAGGACAGCCGCGACTTGATCATACGCGTCCCCCTTTGCCCACCGTTCCCCCCTGTCTGTGTCTACGTTATCCAGCATCTCGTTCAAAAGCACCACTTTGCTTTGGAGTTTCGCAAGCTCCGCCAGCGACTGACTCCGATAATCTGGTTTAGCATCTGGATTCGCCCCCGCGAGCGTTTTCATCAGTTCCTGGGCTATAGCCAGGTCGCGCGGTGTCCCTCGCCGAATGAGTTCCTGTAGTTTTGCGGATTGCGCCTCTCTGTCCTCGTTCTCCAGCTCTTCCGGTGTCTTGATGGTCTGCAGAAACAAGTTAGGTAGACGAAATACATCCCAGGGGCTCCGCACCAACCATGGTGTTCTCGGACAGATTCCGCCTGGGCTGCTCTCTGAACCGATACCCCTTGAAGGTCAGCAAGCGGTGCATGTCCCTGATATTACCAAGATCCTCCTTCCACCTCGAGTCGACACAAATGCCTTCCTTCCAGCCATGGATGAGATCCAGTATTCGCGACATGACGGAACCGGGAAACGCTGGGGGTCGTTCGGGAAATCGACGGACGAGCTCGTTCAGAAATTCCTTGGTCGCGATTTGGAGATGAAGTGGGTATCCGCACGACTGGACGAGCGTGTCGAGAAGAGCGAGCGCCAAGACGGCGATGTGGGGATTCCTATGGTTTGCTAGCCGGGCAATCAGCATGACGGCTTCACGGGGCCTTTATTTGCATGCCGAGAGCGCAGGGAATGAGCAGACGAACGTGTTGCGACAGAAGGAAGAAAAGAAAAAAAAAGGAACGCCGATGCGAGCCAAGGGAATGCCGCGCACTCACGAATTGGCCTTTTTGGCGTTGATAAAGTCTGCGATTTCGAGATGCTGGGCGTAGTTTGGCTCTGGCAGGGTTTGGTCGCAGGCATTGGTGATGAGGACCTCGAGCCTCGAGACCTTGAACCATGGGGTCGTCTGGGAGAGCATGTCTGCGCCGTGAGAACTCGAGAGCTACCGCTTTGACCGCACGGCCAACGTCAGCCCACCCAGACCTTGTCCGCCGTTTTCTGACGCTTGAAACATCTCGCAACGCCGCTTTGAACACTTGGCTGGCCGCACAAAGACGTGGAATGCGAGGGACACGGCCACAACATGCCCACCCCGACGAACAATCGGGGGCGCGACAGACATATAAGCACGGTGGGCGCCGGGCGAGCGTCTGCAGTCAAACGTAGCCTCTCTACGTCTTTGAGGATCTGGTCATTCTCCTAGACATTCTCGATACCCTCCTGTGCGACCGGATCACCCGAAAATCATGGCTGGGGCACGTTCTTTCACCTCTTCATCATACCTGTACCTGAACGATCTCTTCCAGACATATTCCTGCGACTTTTCCGACTGTGATATGGCATTTAAGAAAGCCTACGAGCTCAAGAAGCACAAGGCAATGCACGAAGACCCGGACAGGTACCCATCAGCGTTTGACTCACCATGTCGAATCTGACGGTCCCCGATAGCGTCTACCGCTGTTCCGAATGCAAGTTTATCACGCTCCAAAAGAAGAACCTCGTTATTCACTTTTCACTGCAGTGCGTTCGCTTCTCAACCCAACCGTGCCGGAATGTTCACTTCCTCCACTTCCAGCACCGGGGAGAAGCTGCACGAGTGTCCCGATCACATCGTCGATCCTTCTGGGTCATCGACCCACCGCTGCGACTTCAGAACGCATGACCCCGCAGCCCTGTCGAAACACAGGAAGAAAGTCCACGATTACATCCCTCCACCCAACCGGAGACGCGGCGCCCGGGATGCCTCCGCTTCCCCTCGTAAGGCCAGGACGCAGAAGGAAGAGACCATCACGCGAACGCGACGGCGCCGTCCTCAACGTTCTGCCTCAACGTCCCGCCGCAAATCGTCCCGTGTCACTCGTGCGGGCAATAATCCGACGGGTGCTGCCCCCAACGCGTCCTCTGTCCCGCTCATTCGCGTGGAGAACGTGGCTGGCAACGTGATGGGTGTCGATTGCTATGCCGAGTCCAGCTGTGATGCAGTCGGTGGGACCTTGATCGACGACGTGGATGATGACATGCAACTAGACATGCTTTACGACCCTTCGTTGCGTTCCGATTGGATGGCCAAGTACGAAGATGGATACAGCACATTCGACGCGGGTGGGATGAAGTATGTCCCGAAGCCTCTCCATGAAGCCTCTTCGGTGCCTGTCGGCGTTGACGTCCAAACCGGCCGGGAGGGGTGTCTCTGCCCCGAATGGATGGTCGAGGTCGGAGTCGAAGGTTGGGACCAATCCGTGTTGGAGACTCACTACGATTTTTATGCACATTGATCCTCGCGCCTGCGCGCGTCGATTCTGCACTCTCCCCGCGCTCCAGGTCTAATCTAATCCAGGACTTGTTTTCAAGCTCATTGTGTGTCGCATGTTTACTATTTATGTTCATATAGATGTACCTCGTCCGCACACATCCCTTTTGGCTCATTATATATGTAGTAGATTGAATGTATCGTCCCAGGATACAATTGTTGTGCAGATCAATCCAGTCTCTCGTTTACTATATGTTGAACGTACTCGGGCTCCAAGTGATCGTTATTTCATCCGGCGCGTTCAGCAGGCCCTGCACTACTCCCTGGAACGCAACTAGATTCCGCTGAGCTCGGTGCGCACTCGATCTGGAGAGCTCGTGGACCACATTTCGGTCGCACAGGAAACATTTGTGTCTCTCAGTGCCATGCATCAGTCGACTGCGTTGTGGGGGACGGATGCCAAAGGAGTCCAAGCCTGAACGCTGGATCAAAGAGGGAGGTATTCCTGACAGGGCGATAGAAATTCAGGGACACCAACACCTACTGACGTTCATCGATAGACCCCAGGCACGTCTTGGGGAGGGCTTCACGATAGCGGAGTTCGAGGCATGTGCCATCTGAACCAGTGTCGCGCGCTCAGACATTGATCCTCTGGCATAGGTCGCGCCTTCTGTCCTACCCGCCTCCGACGCATCATACAAATCCAATCATCTCAGTCTGACCCATGCCAGACTCTGGATCTGAGGAGTAACTTGCTGCTCCCCAAGTCTTCCCCCCAATATATACAGCGGTCCCGAGTTGTTCCATGAAATCCCAGCTCCCCCACGGGAAAACTGTGTTATTCGTTCAGGAACTACCCGCAATGGAGCCCACCTACTGGAGGGAGGGGACCATGGCACCACCTTGTCTCTGGTCCTGCTCCGGCTTGGGACTACGGAAGGTGCCCGACCCCTCTCCAGTAAACACTTGGGCGGGACTAAAAGGGGGAGTGTGAGTAATGATGGGAACGGAGGTGGCAGCGTCATTGAGCTAGAAAGCTGACCGTCGGGGTTCGATTGGCTGATTCCGCTAGGAAGATGAGTGGATGAATGGCAGTCACCTTGTTATTGGGGTGCCCTGGAAGACGGAAAGCTTGCTCGTGGCTCTACGGGTGAAGGCGGCACTGAGCCAGGGATGAAGCAGCCAGAGGAGCGACCTGCAATTGAATTTGAATAGCGTGGGTCGCAAGTTCGAGGGGAGAGATGCGTTTGGATTGCTGAGATGTAGTGAATGGGGGAAACTGGAGGTTAGAAGAAACGATATCCTGAAAAAGACAGATAGACAGCAAGACGCTACACACGTCCGCAGTGGTCCGCTACGTCACTGCTGGCTATGTGTTAGCTGTACACCACAGTCGGACCATACAATAGCTCGGGTGTACTTGGTGTGAAAACATCTAAGCTGGATGTGATGTGATCCCGTGGCGGGTTTGTTCGGCATGCTCCCGAATAATCCTGCCACGGGGGTGTCACTAGCGGATCGTGCTTTGTGTAATGGAGAGGGTGCCACAAGAAAATAGGGGACGGTGAGGCATCATATGACCACGGAAACTTACAACACGGGTCAGCACCACCGCGGAGCACTTGCGATCACCCACGTTTAGTTGGCTTCCAAGTGCAACTCTGGTCGCCTGTGGACAGTCCGAGCTACGACGTGATATGATACTTATTTCAGTGGGTTCTCCTCTGGTGTGACCAGATGCTGCCAAGTACTTCCCAACAGTAATTGTCTTGACCAGCCAATCAAGGTACAGTTTCCAAAACGATGGAGCCAGACTTAAAATGGTTGTGTTGGTTCAAAACATCGACGGGGTCAAAAGTGAGCGTCGAGTTCGTGTAAGTGGTCCGAAGAGACTCGCCCCATCCTTCCGAAGATGACACCCCCATGAGCAGAGTGCTTCCATGAGCACCAGTGGGAATGAATTCTGCCACCAGATGGTGCCTTTTCCCAAAACCACCTTAGGAAGGAACCCCTGGGGGGAGGGGGGGATGAACGCCTGCAGTCTGTCTTTCGTGGCTTTCAAGGAGAGGCCTGGGACCGGAAAGGCGACGACTCTGACCGCACCAGGAGATCTAACTCATGGTGTCTCGTCCTCCAAATTGGAGTGGAAAGCGTGATGGTGAAGGTAGGACCGTGCGACGAGAGGCTCATCAATATTAATGTTCGTCGCGTTCGATACTTGTCAAGTCGTTGTAACCCCTCGATGCGCTACTTGTGAGAGATCCTTATGTTCGATTATGTGCTTCGGCCCTTGCTCTCCGCAAATGACAGGCACAAATTTTAAGCTCGCAGGAGAAGATTTAAAGTGAACCCGTTGGTCTAAGCTCTGATGAAGTAAAGGTGGACATACTTTGCTTACGGTGAGTACTCTAAGAGAATAACCCGAGTGCTGCGAGGTGAATACTGCGAGATCAGGTCTTGCGAGAAACCTCTGCACAGATGCGTTTGGGATCTTCCTGCGCAAGTACTGGGAGAAGCAGAACCCCAAGCGGGTCTTGCGGCATGGGCGCGCGCCACACAGCTGGCAGGGTGGACATTCAGTTTCGAAAATTTGACTCGATGATGAAAGTGTGGGTGGTATGGGAGAGGACACGAGGCAACTGTCGCATCGACATTGCGCTTTGGTTTCTTCAAGGATGTGGAACCTGCGCGTGGCAGTGCATTACATCATCGAGTGGATTTTCTTCCGGATCCGTTCTCAGAACCACTGGTGTGAACGAACCACAACATCGTGCAGCCGAAAGCAGAAGCGAGTCAAAGCAACAAGAGCTGCTCCATGACCATGCGCTCACGAGGTTGGTGGGGTCTTCCACATTTGAAACGAGAACAATATGAGCAGCCTCGTGGCCGTCAAGTCCACTCTTGTCACTGACTCGCTGTTAGACAGTTCCAGGCCACGCGTATGGGAGGACATCATCTCAGCTGATGTTAATAGATGTAGCATGCAGTCCCCCTTGGCTAACTGCGCTCGGGAGGTCGCCTGGATATCTAATGAATTTGATACGCCAATGGCTCTAAATTGACCGTAGGACTATACAGGAACAAATTCCACCTATCGCAGTTACTCTTTTTCACACTTACGAGCCAACCACAAGTATCATGTGAGCTCAAACACGCAGCAGGATAATCTACATGCAGACCTGGAAGAAAACCAGGAGTCTTGCGTTCATTTATCAATGATAGCTCCCAGTAACTCTGCGCGCTGCCTCGGAATTTGGGTGTGGATATTTGTTTCCCCTGAACCACTGACACGACCGAGATTCCCATCATGCCCATTGTATCTCTAACCGTATCCCGTGGTCTGCTGCCAGGATACCCGAACGACCAATGCTTTGTACCAGCCGACGATCGTTGAAATTAATGCCCACTCCATGGCTTCTGTGATTCCCAAAAGACGCCTGCAAGCATGTTCTGCGCACTGCCTCTTTTTCTCCACCTCTTTCAGTTTGACAAAGGCGAAAATGCCCCAAAGAAACACAATGACTACGGTTCAACCGTTAAGCATATAAAGTCTGGAAGCTTGGGCGACATCCACTCCTCATACTACGAGAATCTGGTCATTCTCTTGTTCATTCTTGTCTTCCTGTCCATATTTGTTTCTCAACTTTACTAGCGATCATACACGAGTCATGGGAAAGGTATGTTCGCGTTCGTGTCCGCTAATTTAGAGCCAACCATCCATTCCAGATTTACTCCTGTACCGTGGATGGTTGTGGAATGGTGTTCGGCCGGGACTATCAACTTCGGAAGCACAAGGTCTGGCATGACGACCCAAATAGGTACCTGCGTGTATCTTCGTGGTATAATGAACATCAAACTTGACGACCGTCCTAGCGTATTCTACTGCTGGGGCTGCAACTTCTACACCTTGGATCGAAGAAACCTCAGTACCCACCTCTCGCAACAGTAAGTTTATTCTTTTATGAGCCATTAGCAAGGCACACGGATGTTCCCTCTAGCACTGGGGAGAAGCCCATCAACTGTCCTCATACAGTCAAAGTACGCGATTCCTCCGGGACAAGTCGTGAAGAGCCCTGCGCCTACAAAACACATGATCGGTCCTTGCTTGGGAGGCATCGACAGAGGAAGCATGGGCACATACCACTTCCGCGCAAGCGCAAGTTGCCTTCGACCTTGACATTTGTCCCTTACTCGGGGTCTTCCGCCGCCGCCGCCGCCACCACCACCACCACCCCAACGTCATCCCGAGACACTCACATGGCTGCCAGGGGGGACTCAAATCCGGGGTTTCAGTCCTCGGCGGGCGGTATCATGGTCCTCCCCAGCCAGGTAGACTCTTTCTCCGCGGATAGTTCCCAATCAAACAGTCCCAAACCCGTGGGCTTGGAAGCGCTGGGGTACGGTCAGGAGTTTTGGGATAATTTGTTTGCCCAGTGCGAGGCGCAACGTAATTTGTCCCGTTAGAGTGCTTTTATTCGATCCCTCGATAATCATGTCTCCTACATAATCATGTAGCCTGCACCCACTCGAACGCCACGAACGCCGACTAGACATTTGCTTCACATGCATCTTTCTCCCTTTTCAGCTGCGGCCCGAGTTACGTGGAAATTTATCCTGTTGGTATGTAACGAATAGGATGCACAAAGGTGACAGTGGCCAACTTCGTGATTGCATCATGTGTGGACGTGGCTTACGGTGACTCTAAATTCGTTGAACGAGGCTTGGGGCTAGCGATGTTTGAAACGTGTGCTGGATCAGTAGTAGCGCTGGAATTGGGTCCAACAATGCCGCCAACGCTGAACCTCGGGCATCACATCGGTCAGAGTCTCAAGCTTTCGTGCCCATCACATCATCGAATGTCCCCCCTCCGACTTGAAGCCACTGCGGGAGAAAACTGCAGCACCGACTTGAACGCCGACGATCAAAAGCCGGCCACCAGTTGGGGGGAGGTTGAGCACGTTGGCTAGTTTGGTGTTTCGAGTACCACACTTGTGCACGACCTCCACACCTTCCACGAGCTGCCTGGCAGCGACTCACTGAGGGTGGTACCACACACGTGCGAATCGAGTTGAGGAAGCATAGTCATTCTGAGCATATCAGGAGACTTGCATCTTGAATTGTGCCAAACGAGCTGAGGCAATACAAGGCAGCCATGATCATAAACGATGCATTGATGCCACATATGGGCGGCGCATTGGCAAGGTAACCTACTGTAGGATCGGTTGATCGCTCCACGGGCACCATCGCACTGATGTGCATGTGTAACCCGTATCCGGATGATATCGCATTTGGGAACACAAATTAGTGGCCAGCCTATTTTCGATACACGGAGAGACAGGATTATGTGAACAAGCAAATATATATAGGTATAAAGTCAGGAGATTTTAGAATCGATACGCGCCAGCACGAACGTTAAAATGTGTAAAAAGCCTTGTGAGCTTCCAACACGGATTGGTCCCATCCTTCAATTCCTGCGTCCACCATCCATTCAGGGCATAGACATCCTTCTCGGCCCGTGCGAGTGTCGAAAACGGTCCGAGCTAAAGAGGGGGCTACGTGAAGAGGATTCATGACTGGGAGGTACATTGTCTCGGTCGTGTCAAACGTGCTGTAGCTGACCTCGTGCTCTGCCGTCCACTCGGAGTCCAACAAAGTGTCATAGGGGCTATCCATTCCTATTTTCCCGCAGGGTGGAACCAATGCTGCGCCTCCGGAAACGGAAGAATCGGACTCGGATGCATCGGAGGGACCTGCCTGCACCGACGTCAATTGACCATGCATATCCGCGTTCTGTGGCCCGACAAATCGGGGGACATCATTTTGGGTGAACGTGGACGTGCATGTGGCACCGCCACTGGAACAATTGGTCTGGTTGCGATATAGGATTGGGACAGGACGTTGGTAAGGCCGAGGATGATGCATGGTATTCCCGACCATCTTTGTCAGAGGACTGCAGAACGAACTGCAAGGAGCCTTTGTTGGCCGACTTCGATTGGGTGGGGGTATATACCCGTGGTCCCTCTTCCGATGCTTTGTCAAGGCGGCTGGGTCGTTCGTTTTGTAACTGCAAGGTTCCTCGCGGCCCACATACCCGGGAGAGTTAACAAAGGAAATCATATCGGGGCACTTATGAATCCTCTCTCCGGTGCTAGGGGAGGGTATGAGCAACCGCAAGGCGAAGGATGCGCAAAAAGTAGGTTCACTGTTTTGCAAAGTGGACGACGAGATTCTTCTTTTGAAGAGTGATGAAGGCACATCTCGGGCAATAAAACACCCTGTCGAAAAGCGTCAAGTTTGTCATTGGTCTTACCATGGCCCCCGCACATACCTGCTCGGATCTTCGTGAGTGGCGTTGTGCTTCTTAAGCTCGTAACCCCTCGAGAAGGTTTTGCCACAGTCGGCGAAGTCGCAAGAGAATGTCTGGAACTAATGATCAGCTCCGAGCCTGACAAAAGGACACAACGCACTTTGCCCATGAGCTACGCACGACGCCACAAGAATATCCAAGGCCAAGAGGCGAAATCCTCGAAGACGGTGAAAGGATGCGTGCAAGTGAGGAATCCAGCCAGGAGGGTGACTTATATATCTCGTGCACCAGATTGCAGAGGTGGACATTGGCATGATCGGTCGTTGGCTCTCAGCGTCTTTGCCCAACTCGCCATGAGTTCAAAGCACGGAATTCAAGCGTTTCAAAGAGTGTCGCTGCAAGTTATCCTTCATTCTTGTCCTTTTTCGTACGTGGACAAAGCGAGTCTCCACACTGATACAACGTTTACTCAGGCTCGAGCACACGTGCACTGACTTTTCAATATCTCAGTACTCAATCTTCATGATACGAGATACATACTTTTGTGATATAATTGTGCACTTTGGCAGGTTTTCCTTGACCGGAAGGCGGAATTGTCCAAGGATCAGGTAGCAGTGATCGTCCAAGGCTGGTCGCGTGACAACCACTGTGACGCGCTTCTTGGACTCCACGCCCGCAGCACGCTCAGCCCTTTTGATGCCGCCGCCCTCAGCCACTGATTGCTTTCGCACAGGTATCGTCGCGGCTAGCGCCATTGGTCGCTACGAAGTGCTTTGAACCGCCTTTACCCTGTAAAGCCCGAGGAGTCAAACCTGGCAAGCCTCGTGACACGTATTATCGACGAGCATTGTTACAATATGTTACCCTCGTCCCCACGGCCTAGGTGACTCGGTGAGGCAAAGTCAACCCCCGGAAATTTTGTTCAGGACCTCCCGTGCGAGCCGAGCTTTGTGGCAACACTGGCATACAGCCAAATATCATTTGGCTCCGAGTACGCCGCAATGTGGTTACTTCGTGACTATGCCCTTGGTGGTTCTTGACGCCATAACATTCTTAAAGACAATACGTTGCCTTCCATCTCCGAGTTAGAGGTGCCCAGACAGGGTTTAAAGGTATATTTCACCAATAAATCACGCCCAGGCTGGTGGGACGAACTCGCGGGCACGTCCATGAAGTAGCCAAACCTTTCACTACTTATCGTGTCCTCCTTCGATGGGTACCGGTTTTCAAATCGCCAACATACTGTGTGGCACAGAGGAATCTCTTTAGTAGGACTAATTCGCACTAAAAACCAGCCTCGACTTTAAGCTTGGATTTCCATGGCAGGCTCACATCCGGTTTTGTCCCTCTGCTTTGCGCACATGTTCCACCTTTGCCTGGATAGTAGCTATGCTGTGTGACGCCGTGGGCCCCAGCATCGTCACCCGAAATAGTTCGCCCGCGGACAGGAACCATGAGCGTCTGAACGTACCTTCTAGGGACTCAAGTCTCATGCCTCCGCGGAGGACACGTAGTTTAGTGACCACGCTGGTGGAGGAAATAGGAGTGTGAATATCGCGGTAAGTGGCCTGGTCTGGAGGTCTCGTGAAGAAGATAGTAGACGAACCTCCCTGAGGTTACAGATCTCGAGGTCTTCACCCTATTTAATAGCACTGGTGGAGGCGGGCTGAAATATATACAGTCAGGCTTGGATTTTCCGGAGAATGGACCCCATTCGGCTTGCAACATCTGAGAAGCATCTTGTTATGGCCGAAAACAACGCCATGGCATCGGGCGCCTCATGGCCATATTATTGTGCTGTGGCAACCATCAGAACCAATGCAACTTATGCGAGGCTCTCGATCTCGTCGGCGAATAGAGGGCATATAACAGGTTCTCCCGCCCCTTGGTCAGAGTTTATGAAGCGAACGAGTGCAGGAGTCGAGGAACGCCCCCGCGGCTAAATAAGAAGTGTTCGTGCGGCACACATGCATAGATGTTTTTTTGAGTAACATGCGTCGGTTTCGTATGTCTGTCGCACCGAATACTGGTCCACACGTGATTAGTGAAATGTCGAGGCCGCAGTCCCAGAGGCCGCCGCGAGTGCGGAGAAGAGATTCGAAAGGGTACGTACTAATCCGGGTGTTTGTTTGTATCACAGTCCTGGGAGAATGTGTCAGTCGACGTTCATGGGATCCGGACCTTGCAAGGCATGCCCCGGCCATCGTGATCTCTTATTTGCTATTGGCTGGGTCGAGCTTGCGATCCACCCAACAAATGATGAAAGGGCGACATGCCCTGCCTGCTGCCAAGGGGGCAGTGAGGCGATGGTAAGCGAGTGGGGTGTGCTGCCACCTCCAACCACAGTTGCGCTGATGGGTCATGAAGGATCCTACAGCCTCGGTGCTTGGCATGTGCGCCTCACTGCACAACACATGTGGATCGTGATGGTGACCTAGACCCGAGGGTACGTACGAGCAAACGCCACAATAAAAGATAAAGGGTACGTGAACACTCACCCCAAAAAGACATGGGCGGCTCGGATGTGCTTCTGCCACTGCATCCCGCGCTACAGTATTATGTTCGCTCCGTCCTGATGGCAAATCTGCAGGTCCAGTTAGTTGGCGTATCAGTGGTAGCAGGCAGCTCTCAGCATGATTGGGAAAACCAGTACCGAGGACGTTCTCGATCAGATGGCATGCGATGCATCCGAGCACAGATTCACAGAGCGCCAATACCAAGCCTGTACTTAGTCATCACGACGAGGGAACCAGATAGACTCACGACGCCATCATGACGTGAGTGTGTAGGTTCGTCGGCCACCTCTCCCCTCCGGGATGACGGAAATGTTGACATGAAAGGATAAATCCCTTGTCATAGATGTAGAGTGGTTTGGGCCCGTGCTGAGGGCCCTACACATAATCAAGACCGGATAGCGCCAAGTCGATTCGGGAGCTCCTGTACAAAAACTAACAGGCAGTATGTGTAAGTGGAGCTGCTGGTGGCGCATCCTGGTACGTGAAATAGCAGCTAGCCGTATACATACAGCTAGTCCCAATCATTCGCGTCACCGAGGATCGAGGGTTATTAGAGACGAAGGCCAGGGTTGTGACTCTTGAAACCCTCAGGCGAAGTAACTGCACAATTCTGGGATTGTCGACGCCGGCGCCGCATCATGAAAACATATAGGTTGTTGGCATCTGTTCTCGCCATCACTGGTCCCAAGGTGACATTCGCCACACCGCCTTCCGAAACGACTTCGGACCGCGCTCGGAGGCAGAAGCCGACGGAGGTACATGGGCCCAAGACGCATTTGGTCACCTGGCCGTCGGATGGTGTATACTTGGACGCCAGATCGTACGTGGTGTGACGTTGACAGTTTGAAGAGAAACGCTAAAATATCATCGCGAACGCGTGACTATGGGATCATGACAGTAGGGTGCAAGACGTGGGGAGCGACGAGGCACCCAAACCGACAGGGACAGGTCTCTCTGACTTGGACGCAAGCCAGAGTGAAGTGGATCCTCCAGCCGAAAGCGGATCGGGTTGGGCTTTGTTTCCGAGCGAGCCGGGTAACTTAGGTTCTCGGGTCGAAACCCTGGCCGGATCATACTGACATAGTGTCACCCGGCTATTCCCAGTGAGCTCGACCGGGAGCGCAACCACAGAAACCGACGCGGAGTATCGTATTCACGTGCAAAGCGGGGATAAAGGAGTAGTGGTCAATGTCACTGCGTGGATACTCGGAAGGGAAGACGGCTTGAGCGGAGGCGTCACCATGGTGCTAGTCTTGGCCATGCTGATGGGGGTTGCGTTTGGAGCTATCCTGGGATGCTATTCCACGTACTTGTGGTGCTCTAGAGTGAGTCGATCGAAGCCAGACCCGGAAAGCTCGCTGACGACAGCGGACAGAGGACGAGGGTGTCGGACGAGGTCGCCGTGGAGCGACCATCGTGGATGATGCCGCTGAAAGTGAGCGAGACGAGGGCAGTGCCAACACCACCGTCACCCTTGTCGCCCCATCCGGCATCAGAAGCTGTTTATAGTCCTGGCCACCGCAGTGGGATGCGTGCATACCCATCATGGCGCGCAACACGACCAGCATGACGTCCGCATGTAGCTAGGGGATTCTCGCACTTGCAGGGCGGACTCCCATTGTGCCTGGTGCTGTGAAATAACTGTAGACCGGTTCTAGTCTGAAACGAGTACCCAGCTGGATCTCACCAAGTGGCAGTGGGCGAGCTGGAACCGCGCAGCCGACGTGAATTGAACCCATAGGGTGGATGCCCTTTCATTCTTCCCTGGCGGGCACTGCAGTCGAACAAAAAAAATCAGTCTCGCCGTCGTTTCTTGTTCTTTCTCTTCCACCATCATTGACCGTGTCGGGTCTGCTCGATGTCTTCTTCCGACTATCGGCCGTCGTCCCGCCTGCACCGTGTCAATCTGCATTCGCATGGAAAGCGCCCGTTCGAGGAGTGTGGCGGGTATGATTCAGATCCTGACAACTCCATGCCCATCCAGCCCACCACAAGTGGCACGTCCTCCTCGTCGAACAACCATCACTTTCCCGCTACAGTCCCCCCGTCGGGCCCGCACAACCCAGAGACCAGGAATAAGAGAGCTCGCAGCACAAGCTCTTCCAGTACGGACGACTCTTCCAACCCGTCCTCGAGTGGTTACAACACCGCACAATCGAGCTCACACAGCGATCTCTCCGATGGTCCGTCTGCGCACACTGTGCATGCCGTAGATTGCCCAATACGTCCAGTGGCCTCACCTACGCCTTTCGTTTCCGCCCAAGATGTCCACATGTCCGATTTGCGTCTTCCAGCTCCCCTTGTGCAACCTCAGCGTACCCATATTCCCTCTCCTGCTCCAGAAGACACCCTTCGTACTTCTCTCCAACGTTTCGCTGAATTTGACCGGCAAATCGCAGCTCTCCGTACTTCCCTCGCAGCTACACGTTCCTCATCACTGCCACCTTTCGGTCCTTCTGTTGACGGAGATTCAGCCCCTTCGAATGATCATTGGCACCCTAATTTATCAAGTTTCCATTCTAGTGGCCCTTCTGGCCCACCTCCTTCCACCACTACAGACCGTCCACCACCCACCATGTCCCTCGCGCCTGGTGAAATGCTTAATTCGTTACCCACCTATGTGTCTTCCAATGGTCAGTATGTCCCACGTTTGGGCCACTACGAATCAACTAACATTTCCTGGTTTCTCTACTTTTAGATAGCGCTAATGTGGCGGTTGCAACCTCAGCTGTATACGGTGGTGTCCCTTCTTCACCGTTCCCTCCCATTTATGGTAATACTACTCGATGTCCGCCCTATCCCTCTTATCGCCCTTCTGTAGGCGGCTCTTCATCGCTTGTGGGACATGGACGCGTGGGAGAACCGATCAATTCCAGTTCTACGTCTGCTTTCATGCGACCTTCCACCAACGAGAATACCACACGGATGGGTGCTAGATCATCATCCTCTGTCGAATCGTCCGCAGTTCCCTCTACTTCCCACGTGAGACGTATACGCGGGAGCTTGTCCCCGCTAGTGCTACCTTCCGATTCATCATCGTTCTCTCCGACATCTAGTGTTACCGATGATATGCTACTCAGATACCGCGCGCTAGATGTCGACGTGGATTCAGTCAACGGCCGACCACAAAGAAGGGGCGTCGATAACCTAGTCCCAAATCAGGACCGTGAGGTCTTGTCATCCCGTCTGGAAGAGCATTTGGGTAAGTAACCTCGCAAAGCGATCGCTTCTTGTCCCTCAAGGATCTCCTTACTTTTTAGTACCAGGATCGGCGCCACAAAGCCGATTTGGAGACCGTGGTAGAGTCATTAGAGGGCACTCAGTAGAGCGGGAGCCTATCCCTTCCGTATTCGATGTCTTCGACATTGGCGAGTCTTCCCAGGATCGAGCTAGATCGTCATCCAGCCGAGGGCCTGTACCCCGATATTCTTCTGTGCGAGGTGCGTGATGCTACGATGAAAAGTTTGTACTTCACACTGAGCCATGCTTCTGACCAACAGCACCTACGCCACCACGTGTACCAGGAGGCCACAATGAGAGATCGAGGGGACCTGTACCCATCACCACTGGAGTCAATGCCAACCAGGCCACCTCGCTGGACGCTCATACACGTCTCAACTCCTCATGGACGTCCATACCGTCCTCCAACTCGCTCATGTCCGAAAGCGCATCCGAACGACGACACGCCCTCGCTCTTGAGCGGTTCCGCGCACGGGGCCGTCGGTCGAGCTTTGAAGCAGACGAATCGGAAAATCAATGGCCGGGCAGCCTACTGGGTGAGCGCGAGCGCGAGAATCCCCGTGATCTAGGTGCCGCATCGCCGGTACTGCCGAGCCGAGGTGTAGAAAATATGTCAACGGGTGCACCAAGTTCATATCTCCCTCTGTTTGGTACTAGCGCTACGCGTGGGTCACAGGCGACAGCGAATGGAACAGAGTCCATGTCATCAATGTCGTTTCAGCGTTCTCTCTCGGATTTATTTTCGGAGACGCCGCAGAGGATTGCGAGGGAGGAACGGACTGAATCTTGGCTGCCTGACTGGGATGTGCCCAGAGTGGCGGAGCAGGAAAGGCAATCACGGGAGCGAGAACGACAGCTGGAGCGAGAGCAGCAGCGAGAAATGGTACGGGAATGGGAGAGGGAGCTGGAGCGCCAGAGAGAGCAACAGAGTCAAGATAACCGAGGCAGGAGTTTCACTTCCGGGTCCACTCGGCCAACGACCAGTTCGGTGAGAGAAGAATCTCCACGTCATGCTCTGCCGGCTGTGGCAGGGCCACTTCGGTCGTCTCTTGGCCAACACGGGACTGCATCAAACACCATGGCCTCGAGCATGACCGCAACGACTACAACCACAAACAGCAGCCAACAATATTCGTATGGTAATCTGAACTTGTCGTCTTTCCAATCTGGGTTGTTCAGAGACTCGTTGAGAAGGAATGCAGAAGTTGACCAAGCTTCTTTCTCCTCGAGTGTACCTGCGATGTCTAGTGCCACTTCACGAATCGGTTTCGAGGACAGTGGAAGCGAGATGGATTTGGATGACTTCATGCGTACAGTATGCGATGTTCTTGATAATGGTATTTTTGGTCTGACAACTTTGGTTTAGCGCCCACCTTCCCCGGAATGGTCCCGACCGCATCCTTACGCAGGGTAAGATATCGTTGTCTGCAGTGTCTACCGCAGCCTGCTGACTTTTTACTTTCCCTATAGCCGCACCCCTCCTCCTCCTGACTATTCTCCACCACCTCGCAGCCTGACCCTTCGACCTGGCTTCTCTGTTTTGCGCAGAGGCAGCATCACTGGCTATGACTCCCCAGGTCGCTCACAGCACCCCAACCGGAACGCGTTTTCTGGCCCCATACGACCAACACCCTCTGGCTCGGCGAGACCGACCTCATACGAGAACAACAACCATCGGCCCTCTCCTCCGGAAAGAACAGAGCGTGATCGGTTCCTACCAACACGAATCCTCGAGAGTTTCTATCGTTCACACGAGGATGGGCGGCGGAATGTATCGACGACGACAGGGCAGCCATACCGCCCGTCTAACCAGAACCACACTCTGGTATCGGGTGCGGCCACTTTTTCTCGAGATGAACGCACTGATACCGTTGGTGGCCCTCGGAGCGCGATTGGGAACGGAAATCGACCGGGGACTGAGGTTGTAGGTGAGAGTAGGAGAAGCACGCTCGGCCTAGGAGGATCTATACGCTCTCGGCTGGCACGATTTGCGAATTCCCAGTCATCCTCGAATGCGACCCACACATCACCGTCATCACGACAACGATCACCTCCCCGTCCGATCGGGGCCCGCCCACAGGAACAACACCGGAGGCGACCTTTGGTCTTTGGGAGCGCGAACATGGTGGAGCAAGAGTCTCGCTCGCACGCACGGGGTATCTCGGGTTCATCTCATTGGGCCGTGAATGGTGGTCCCGCAGAACTGGCAACGCGAGATGTGCCATGGCGTACCTCATCTGGCCCCCGTAATGCGTTCGACCCGTCGCCTTCGACTGCAAGCAGTCCTGCGCGAGCTGAGATTGCCGAGGAGCAACGCTCCCACTTACGGACACTGCGGCAGAGGTTTCAGCTGGATAGGGAGAGCATGCGCGTCTTTAGGCCTGGTATGTTAAGAGCTGGGTTTGGGCGGAGAGGAAATCTTGGTGATTACGTGGTATGTCAGCTTCGATGTTGTCGTTTTGGTATTGATGGTCCACCCGTTTCATAGCCGGACGAGTTGTTTGATGATTCATACGAGGCGTTGTTATCGCTGTCAAGCATGTTGGGCGAGGTTCGTTCTAGAGCGACGCCGGAGGAAGTAATTGCATCTCTTCCGACTGGGACGTTCAAGGAGTGGAAAAAGGAAGACAGTGAAACGAGGTGTCCTATCTGTTTGGACGACGTAGGTACCTTTGTCTCCTTCCGCGCATTCGCTGATTGTTGCTCTTTCCGAATAGTATGAGCCTTCGGATGTCGTCACGAAGTTGTTGGAGTGCCCGCACTGGTTGCACAAGCATTGTTTGGAGGTGGGTACAATTAGACTACTTTCTTCATGAGGTGCCTAATAACATTGTCCGCGTACAGCAATGGTTGAGGACAGCCAATACCTGTCCAGTGTGTCGCGAAGAGGTCAAAACGTCTCCAAAGCCTGCACCCGCTCGGAGACGTGCGCACAGAGATTCCTCAAATCCGTCTGAGACGAACCATGGTGCAAGCAGTTCTACTTTGAGAAACGGCGGCAGGTCCCCGCACGCTAATGCACAAACGCAATCAAACGGTGGGAGACCGGTATCATTTGCGGCGATGGTGTTCGACCGGATGACGAATGACGGGAGGGACACGACTGCGGAGCGATGGCCGCCTTCGACGTCCCCCGGTGTCCCAAGATTACGAGATGTGGGGAACGTTTTCGTTGAGCGTATACGGGCTCAGCAACAACGCACACGCGAGCAACCACCATATACGCAGGAACTTCCCTACCACCTCCGCGTATCACCTCCAAGTCAATCAGGGACAACCTCGTCTCGCCCGCCAGCTAGCGCTGGGATTGATGCAATGGATGGGCCTGGCGCGCGTCCGACTGGAATCGTATCTTTGCTGCGTGGGCAAGGATCGGATATGGGCGCTGGTACGAACCCAAGCTCAGGCATGGTCATTGACGATGTCAGCACAAACCATGAAGCAACTGGTCGTCGTTCGATGGCAGGTACAAACGAGGGTCCTGGGACGATGTTCGTCGACGTATCGGCAGTGCCGCGAAGAGAGAGCATGTTTCCGTTTGTGCCACCGTCCTCTGGCGCGTTTGGTAGTGGGAGTGGTCCCATACCGCCCTCGCTGCAGCAACCACACCAGCAAACCGGTTTTGGAGCACACGGACACGGGCCGGCGATAGTGATTCCAAACTCAAGAGAGTCTTCTTCAGGGCAGTGGAGGAGTACCCGAGCATATGATGGGTCGTTCAACACGGAGTCGACTCGTTCGTCGTCGTCGGGGTCGGGATCTTCTTCGTCTTCCGGGTCGCAGCCTTGGCCTATCACGAACCGGATTCCTATCGAAGAGGACAGCACGTTCGAGGATTACATCTTTGGATGGCAGCTCCGACTCGGACAGTTTGGGGGTGAGTCGACGAGACGAAGGAGCGGGGAAAGTGCGTAACTCTGGACCGTGATGGGAAAAGGCATTGGGGGGGCCCAGCGGAAAATTTTCATTCATTTCTCTCGATAATATACCGCTAATCTGTTCCTTTTTTCTGTCTCTGGCACTTTTACTTTGTCACAACGATTGACCATGACCAGATGGGTGTATGTACATGCATCTTGGAGTATTTACACTACTTGAGCCCGGAAGGCAGTATGGCGGTGAGGGGATCAAAAGGGTTTGGTGATCCCCCGCATTTCATTGTTCGGAGCCACGTGGTCGCTGGGATGCCGACGCGGCAAGACGCGTCGAGTGGGCCGTCGCTTGTCGACGCGGTCGCCCTTGTCCCCCCAGTCCGGCCCAGCCAAGAGCGAGCGTTGTTCGAGTGAGTGTCGAGTTCTGCCCGCGTCTCTTGGCCCTCGGCGGTCTGGCCATGTCTTTTCCTCTTTTTTTTTTTTTTTTCACCTCTGTTCGAGCGACCGCCTGCAATATGCGCGCGCACCTCGTTCCCCATTCGTCTGACTAACTTCCCTCATCAGGCACGAGTAGAGCTCAGTTTGGGCCTTCGTCCCAAATTTCCCACAATGCTTATCCTATTTTTCCTTGCAATGTTAATCTGAGTTTTGGGATACCAAGTTGATGCTAATGTTTTGGGTTAAGTAATAC